>JAPDDN010000405.1:0-50461 GCA_027422405.1 Ptychobarbus kaznakovi
AACAAACCCTGACTCAATAAAACATCATCTGACTGTCAGGACCGCCTGACCCTGCGCTGAACACATGAACCCCTCTGGAGGAAAGCACAGATACCTATAGGAGCACATCAGCAGAATGAAACTGTTTAATGTTGACAGAGTGTTTAATGACAGTGATAACAGTGAAGGTTATGTTTCTGATCAGTGAACGATGAACCAGTGAATCAGACTCCTGCAGAAGAGAGATTCATTCAGATGTCCTGCACACTTTCTGGGACGTGACGTTAATCGCCTGACCTTCACTCGTGATACTCTGTGTGTATCTGTGAGTGTATGCTCTGCAGTATATACTGTATGTCAGCTACACGTTTGGACCGGCTCTAGTTTTAGTGTACAGTAACATGCATTCAAGTGACGTTAAAGAAGTAGTTTTTAGATTCAGCAGAAACCTGTTGGGAAGCCTTTGGGACTATTAAGATATTCACACATGTATAAATATAAATCATATAATTCTTATTATATGTAATTAAATATTTTATCTATTTTTGTGTATATATAGAGAGAGATTCAATTATTTATATAATTTTTTTACATTAATTTTGTTAATTTATAATTTATTTTATTAATTCAAATAGTTTTATGCAAAGTAGGCTGTAAAATGTTCACGAGATTCACTGAAGTGGTTCGCTAAACAAAAAACGAACTAAAAAACTCTTTTAAATCCTCTCTAATTTCTAATGGATCCTTATTTCGAAACATCTGGAAAATACTGCATTTCTCTGTGTATTTTGTTGGCCATTATGTTTCTTGTTTGCACTCGAGAGACTTTACGTTTGATTTTGGATTGGAAAGACTGTCATCATCTTTGAAAAAGAGATACTGAATGCTTTCTTTTTTCTTCTTGAGGAAAATCTCTGAATCTTCATTTTTGTTTGATAAGAGGGCAAATGCATCATAACACTTAATATTCTAGAGATATAAATAATCTTTGAGGTAGAAATAACATCTGAGGCTGAATGAGGTGAATATGAAGAGATGTCAGTTAGAGTAAATTATACATTTTGAAAATCTATTTAGGTATATGAAGGTTTAAACTAAATATATTTTCTATTTACTTTTCAAATAAAAAAAGCTTCACTTTTTACAACACATTTAAAGTTTAAAGTATATTCCGGCCAGTATGTATGCATGTATGTGTTTTTTTTTTTTTTTTACTCTATGTGCTACATTTGGAAATATATATTTTGGTATATGAATGTTGAAAACATATATTTTTGATTTAAAAATTATGTTTTTTAAATCATAACACAAATTATGCTGATTACAGCCACGTTGTAAGGCCAATTCACTCCGCACAGACAAACGCCAGTCTGTTGGTGTTGGTTGGAGTTAGTTTTCACTCGACTGAACATGCTTATAGTTATAGGATCATCCATTTTCTCCCCAGTCAGTGAGAGTTGGTCGGTGTCTGTTGGTGCAGTGTGAACATGACAGTTATTTTTCATAAGATTCTGAATCCAACGACCAACTTGAGCCAACTTGTTTGTTGGCGTTTGTCTGTGCGGTGTGCATTGGCCTGTAGAGGAATCTACATCAGCAGCTGAATTATGTGCACAATTAATAATTCAGTGATTGTTTAGATTCAGATGAGTATGTGAGTGTGTGTTTGTGCATTTTTGTGACAAAAGAGGACATACATTTGTATAATGACACAGGTATGACATAGCTATTACAAGGTGAAGGTGACTTATGAGGACATTGCCCCATGTCCCCACTTTTCAAAACGCTTATAAATCATCACAGTTTTTTGGGGGAAAGTAGAAGTGCACACTCCTGTGAGGGCTAAGTTTAGGTGTAGGGCAATAGCACATACAGTTTGTACAGTATAAAAACCATTATGCCTATGGGATGTCCCCACTTTTCACAAAAACAAACGTGTGTGTGTGTGTGTGTGGCTGAAGAGAGAGGAGGTGATGGTTAATGGCCGCTGATAGTCTTATCTTTACCCATAATCCTCTCTTTGTGCTCTCCGAGGGCCTCGGCCGCCCTGACGATACTATCAGCGTCTCAGCGGCACAGACACTCACAGAAAACTCATCCTGATCACAAACCCATTCACTCCTGTAAGGAGAAGAACGAGAACTTCACAGCAAAACACATTAGAATGATTTCTGAAGATCATGTGACACTGAAGACTGGAGTAATGATGCTGAAAATACAGCTGCGCATCAGGAATAAATGACATCTTACAGTATATTCACATAGAAATCAGCTATTTTAAATTGTAGTAATATTACTGTTTTTACTGTATTTTTTTATCAAATACATGTATCCTTGGTGAGCACAAAAGACTTAAAAAAAACAATAATGAACTGTAATTATTCCAAACTTTAGGCTGGAAGTGCTTTCTGTTTTGTTCTGTTTTGTACCTGAATGTTTTCCTCTAGAGGTCCTGAATAGATCGGTCATATTTTAATAGGACTGTGGAGATGAAAGAAGCATTAGGCTTTGCATCTGATTGAATGATTGTGTGGAAATCAGATCAGCAGAACCTGTGATTTCTCTCATTCATTCATTACAAGCCGTTTTACTTGAGTTTGTGCTCCTCACGCGCGTCCAATGAGAACACACTCATCCGCTGAGCGCTTGCGTTTTAATGGAGAACAGAAAGAATGTGTGTTAAATAGACAGATGATCGATCAGCTGCTCTCAGTGCGTGCTAGTCTCTCTGTCTCTCGTTGTTTCATTCTATCATTGTGATGTTCTCTCATTGATAGAATGATAGATAGAACGATGAGAGAATGATACAACGACAGAACATTACAATGATAGAACGATACAATAATAGAATGATAGAACAATATAACGATAGAATGAAAGGATAGAATGCTAGAACAGTACAACGAGAGGATAAAACATTGATAGAACGATGAGATACGTTTCATCCTCTCGTTATATTGTTCTAACTAAATAGATAGACTTGTATCGTCTATCTATCATTGTATCATTTATTTTTGTCATTGTATCATTCTATAATTTTATCGTCTCTGTAATTCTGAATGTACAGCTCTCTCTCCACCTTCAATACCACGTGAGATTCCTTGCATCCGGCACCGAACCCCCAACTGCTCCCCGGACGCCGCAGTTAATGACTGCCCACTTTTCGGTGTGGATTCACTGTGTGTGTGTGTTCACTACCTGTCAACATCTGGGTACACGGGGGGCGGGGTTTAAGGGTTTGCAGGTAAATGGGTTTGAGTTCGTTTAAGTTTGATTGTACTGTGCTCAATGGGTTTGCATCAGAGCATTAATGATTCTTATTTAAAGGGTCACTGTTTCTCTAATTAATGAAATAGTTTTGGTTGATGAAATAATGAAACTGGTGGGTCTGGCCGGACGAGACCACATGACTGTGTCATGGTGAAAGAAAGTAGAAATCCCTTTGACTTATTTTAATTTCTAATTATAAGGTTGCTCCACTAAATGGAAACAACTAATTATTGGGAGAGTTCGTGCTCTTTTTGTTTTCACAGTTAACAGGGAATAAAATGAAATAAAAAAATATTTAAAATGTGTTAGTTTTCTTGTAAGGTGTTAAACATTGCTGGCCACTTTGGCTGAAATGTGTTAGGGTGGGTCTGGTGAACCTTCAGAAAATATAAGATATATATATACATTCATTAAATACATTGACATTCACTGGGATTAACTTTTTTTAGAAAACAGAAATGAGTCTACAGTCAGGAAATTCAAGTCCGAGATGGAAGAAAGGAAAGAGAATAGAAATGATGTCGAGGCATTCAGATCAACCAGTGGAATGAAGAGAGGAGCAAAAAGTAGATGCAAAAGGCATAAAACTTTAACTTTCAAATATGGTACAATTAAAGTTAATTTAAAGTATTATAGAACATATATAGAAAATAAAAACATATTTACATTTTGTTACCATTTTAAATGTTCTTGTTATTTTTTTAACTGTTATTGTTGCTTGTGATATAGTCACATTTTTTTGCATAGTGTACAGAATTGTAGAGAATTTTGAAATGATTCCCATTTCTGAAAATTCTGATTTCAGATTTAATCAAATTTAATGCCAATCAACATGATCTTTCAGATGTTTGGAATTTCACACATGAATTGAGATGAGATTTGCACATGATTTATTTTTACTCATCACTTCTAGGTTATATTTGTGGAGTTGTTAAATATGTTTGCCTATAATATGTAGACTGTGTTCTTGTGTTTGTGTCACCTTTTTTATATATTGTTAGTTTTGTCCTGTCCCATTTCTCAGTTATTTTGATTAGTTCAGATATTAATCATCTAATGTTTAGCTCATTCGTTTGTCCTTTATAAGGCCCTGTGATTCCCTGAATTGTGTGAGTCTTAATTCATTTTGATGTTTACCTATTTCAGCATCTCGTGTTTTTTAAATTGTAAAGAAGTGCATATGTTTGTCTGCAATAATGTGTTAATTGATCATGTTTTTTAATTTGGATGCAGAAAGTTTTTGATAAATAAGGGATGGCCCACTTTATCTGAAAATATTTTTTTTTCTGGAGTGCATGATCTAAAAAAAGTATTCCTATATACCATGCAAATAACACTTTATATGAACCATATTCAAATTGAAATATTATAGCTGGACATTAAAGTTAAATAATAAAGAAAATAAAAAACACATCTAGGTATCTAAATTACACGTTTTACAAAAAGTGTCCCACTTTACCTACAATCACCCTACATACATTAATGAATAATTATAAATAAAAATAATAATAACGTGACTTGCTCATGTTTATTAGTTATAATTATTATTAGCCTACTATATATTTTTTTTTTTTCAAATTAAACAGAAACACTGCACAGCAGTTAAACACTGTGGAACAAATTACATTACATTGTAACATTGTACATAACATTAACATTGTGTGTTTAGTGCTGCCCTTTTGTACCTCGGCTGCACGAATGTCCCGCTGTGATTTAATATGCTGAGATATGGCATTTTCCCCACCGTGTCCAATATTAATATCAGTGCGACACACTTTGTAAAAGGTGTGGGCGTTGTTTACATGGCTCCGAGACAAGAAATCAAATTCTTCCGTCCAGCTGTTGATTTACACACAAAAAAAATATTCGCCGGAGCACCACTTGACTCTTCTCCTTCCATTTCTACCACTGATGCTAGATTCAGCTTCCCGCGTCTACTACTTGTGCAGAAATCTACAGCGCAAATGGGTTGTAGGTTGCCAGGTTGAGGTCACAAATGGTTGGAAATTTGTGTATTGTGTCGATTGTGTGAGGTGACGCATTTCATACAAGATCTGGCAACCGGATAACCTTGGAATAAAATATTGATTTGAGTATTCATATAACTAGGTTTGGCCCATACACATTTCGGGAGAAATAACAAAACGGGAGGGGGTGGGAGATGGATGTGAAATACGGGAGACTGCCGGGGAAAACAGGAGTGTTGACCGGTATGGTGTTCACTGCTGTGTGTGTGTGCACTTGGATGGGTAAATGTAGAGCACGGATTCAGAGTATGGGTCACCATTCTTGGCCGCATGTCACTTTCTCTTTTCACTTTCTATATGATTCTGTCATTGTATAATTTTATATATTGTTCTATCATCGTATTATTCTAACGTTGTATCATTCTGTCGTTGTATTTCACTTTTTATCATTATTTCATTCTAACATTCTATCTGCTGTTCTAATGTTGTATTGTTCTATCTATCGTTCTATCTGTCTCTCGTCTGTTCTCTAAGTTTAATATGCAGCACACTCACCAAGGGTCAAAGAGGTTTACCATCTACAGTCTCTCTCTTCTCTCTCTCTCTCTCTCTCGTCTCTCTCTCTCTTCTCTCTCTCTCTCTCTCTCGCTCTCTCTCTCTCTCTCTCCTCTCTCTCTCGCTTCTCTCTCTTTTCTAACTCTCTCTCTCTCTCTCTCTCTCTCTCTCTCTCTCTCTCTCTCTCTCTCGCTCTCTCTCTCTCTCTCTCTCTCTCTCTCTCGCTCTCTCTCTCTCTCTCTCTCTCTCTCTCCTCTCTCTCTCTCTCTCATCCGCCCTTGTTCTTTTCCCTGTCCTCCCCTTTCCTTTTTTTCCTCTCACCTGAGGCAGTTAATCTCAGACGATAATTGCTGCTAATGACTTATTGTTGGCCCAGAAGTGAGTTTCCCCCAAGACCCTTTGCCAGTAGAGTTCTCAGAGTTCCCACAATCCCTTGCTGCTAGACGGGACCTTTCAGCTGACTAATGAACCGAGGAGCAGGATGGGAGTGAGGGATTCATTATTTATTGGTTTGTTTGTTTACTTGTTTACCGTTAACCTTTGTGACGGCTCTTCACAGTGGCTGCACATGCTTCACTTGATTGTGATTTTGGATTAGAAACACCTCTACGCCTCCATTACCGAAGTCCAGCAGGTCAGCCTGTGTTTGAGGGGTTTACAACATGCAATTCACATTTGTTTGTCAAATCCAACATTTAGGAGGGATCTTTTTTGCATTTGGTTGGTACGCTGGAAAAACCAAACTCTAGATCAAGTAAATAATGCTTGATAATAAACAATAAATCATAGTATTATGATGTTATGTCCCATTCACCTTCGTCCCAGCATGCACTGGAGGATGAATAATTCATATGGTTGCACTGTTTGAACATTTGCATTTTATTTACATGTTGCTGTTGATTTTTGTATGGTCATTTGACTATGTAAGGTTAGGATGGGTTTGTCATGTACTAGTTTGGAGGTATAAACGGCAAATGTAAAGATAATCATGAAAATCAGATGATAAATACATCACACTTTTTTGACTTTAGAGTAACTAGTGATGCCATAGTACGCATGTTTATATGAAACCAGTTTGAATATCTTGAGTACATTTCACTTGATTAACATTTAGCAGTGTCTTTATGTGTGATTTCCAACAAGAAGAAATGTTGTAAAGTTATGCAAAACCTGTGAACTTTGGATTTTGTAGTGCAAATATAGAGCTCATAAAATGCTAGCTAAAGCATCATCACACTTGCTTCTTATGAGCGTAATACAATATAAAAGTGCTTAAAAATGATTTTTCATTTGGAAAATCCAGACTTGCACATTTAAATAAATTCAATCAATCAATCAATTAATCCATAGAAAATAGAAGAAATCATTATTAAATTTCTTATCTGAACTACAATAGTCTAATCAAAAAGTACATACACTATTTGTAATGACTTGTGTGAAACATTATTTATAGCTATTTTTGTTACATTTCAAATTAATCAAACAATTGTACCTCTTATAAAGTTTTCTAAAACTGTATCAATGCCAAGACATGAACAATTAAAGTAAATATCTCTTGAAAACAGAATATTTGTATTATAGTCTATGTAATTTCCTAATGAAGCTGTAACTTTGTGAAAGCAAGCCGAACATGCAAAATGATAATTTAATTGTACTATATATGTTTATGGTACATACTGTAGATGCTTCTAATGAGCTTAAAGGGTCATTATTAACACCCTCAAGTGGTTCCAAACCTTTTTCCCAAACTTTTGATGAACGTTGGTAACCAAACAATTGACGGTAGCCATTGAGGTTCTTAGGATTTTTTCCATACTATGATAGTCAATGGCTACTCAACATTTGGTCACCAATAGAATTTTCAGTTTTGGGTGAACTATCTCTTTAATACTTGGAAAGTGGAATAATATCCGTTATTCAGATTTTTTCATTAAGGTAAACCAGTTAAATTACCTGGACAAATGTTTGCTTGATTAAAGGGATAGTTCACCCAAAAAGGAAAATTTGTATCATCATTTACTCACCCAGTAGTTCCAAACCTGTGAGAAATGTCTTTGTTCTGCTGAACACAAAGGAAGATATTCTGAAGAATGTGGGAAACAGAGCAGTTCTGGGGCACCATTGGCCTCCATAGGTTTTTCTTCCTACAATGGAAGTCAATGGTCGATATTTTTGTTTTCCTTCCATGGAAGTCAATAATTCTATCATTGTATCATTCAATTTTTTGTCATTATCATTTTATCGTTCTCTGTATGATTCTGTCATTGTATCGTTCTATCTATTGTTCTATCATTTTATCGTTCTGTCATTGTATCATTCTCTTGTTGTATTGTTCTATCTATCATTCCATCAGTTTCCTTCTATTGTTGTTTTGTTCTATCATTGTATCATTATCTCGCTGTATCATTCTATCTTTCAATCATTGAATTGTTCTATTTTTGTCATTGTATCATTGTATTGTTCTCTATATCAAGGGGAAGTCTTGTCCTAATGGTAGAGTGTTGGACTCGTAATCTAAAGGTTGCGGGATCGAGTCTCGGTCCGGCAGGAATTGTCGGTGGAGGGAGTGAATGTACAGCGCTCTCTCCACCTTCAATACCACGACTGAGGTTTCCTTTGAGCAAGGCACCAAACCCCCGACTGCTCCCCGGGCGCCCAATAAACCCCAAAACAGCCCGGTTACAAACTTTCTTTGTAAAAGTAAATGATGACAGAATTGTCATTTTTGGGTGAACTATCCCTTTAACATGTTTGTTATGGTTCCGTATCTGTTATTCAAACTGTTGGATGTCATTTACCAAAAATGATTTGTAACAGTTAAATTAAACTGAATGACTTGAGTACTTAGTGTAAATATAACCAGTTGTGGCAGTTAACAAAGCTATAGTTGATTCCCATTAGCTGGCAGGTGTGCTAACATCATTCTCTACATGAATCTGATCAACACAAACTATAGCAGCTAGCAGGTCATTAGCGCGTTCATTAACCGTCGCTTTCTTGACGCCGCGTTACGACTAACTGCGTTTCTTCCGTGGGATTCTGCCTCGGTACCTTCCATTTGCTTTCATTAGTGGCATATTGATTGATTTATGTCCTGATTTGACTCATTAACCAGAGACACTTATAAATCTCTGTGTGGGGAAAAACTGAGGAATAGTGCAAAAGGTCTTTGAAAGAGAGTTAAAGTTTCTTAAACATTAAGTGAGGTCCAAACTGCACCTAAGAAAGATAGATGATATTGACGTGGTCTTCCGGCTGACCCTGTTAACAGTGACTCCATAAATCATTTCCGCCAGCATAGCATCACATCGGCAGATTTCATATTATAGCAGGTGCAAACAAAGAAGCTCGATGAATGGCAAAGTTCATCAGCTCACAATAAACCATAATCACACCTGCTTCTGATGAGCTGTAATATGTGCAGTAGAAATATGTCAGGCTTCCAGCTTGGAAAATCCAGTCTTAAAATGCTAATCCAAAATAAATGTACTGGCAAAAACACGAAACCTTGACGTAAACACTTTAATTGTGTTTTTTTGCATGTAATTTGTCAGAAATGTAAATAAAAAAATACATAAATAATTCACACAATAATTTTTAATGGTTCAAGTTTATTTATTCTTTGTTTAGATTACTATAGTTTAAGAATTTAATTAATCATATTTTTATGGATTTTTGTATTTTATGATTGAAAGTCTGGATTTTCAAAACTGGAAATTGAGTAATTATATTTATTAAGCTTATCTTTTTTTTTATTTGAATAATTTTACAAAATTACATTTTGATTGGAAATGGCACACACAAATTTAAATTTTCAAGTTTTTGGCCAATAATAAAGTAAATGTCATTTGAGAACAGAATATTTGTATGCATTATTTTCATTTGAATACCGAATGGTGAAATAAAAATGTCAGACTTCCAGGAATATCCATAAACTTAAAAATATGAAAATCCATAAACATATGTAATATATACATTTTTAACACTATAATAATCTAAACAAAGAGTGAATAAACTTACAACGTAAATATTTGTTGTGTAAAAGATGATTTTACAACCAAGGTAACATTGATGACGACCTGTCCACACAGGACTGCAAACTCAAGGAGATTATAAAGGGAGCAAATGAGGAGGGTAACAAGGAAAGACAGGTGGGGCAAATTAACCAATAATCAGGAAACAAGATGAGTGGGGTCAAGACAAATTGACATGAGAGCACATGGCACTCAGAAAACAAAGACAAAAGCCATGCGCTCACACAAAACAAAAACACAAGCACAAGGCCAGCAAACAAATCACCAGCCACGTACTGAACAGGACACGAACACGCAGCTAATGAGAAAACTCATAAGCCACGTGTTCACAAGACATGACAACATGAAAGCACACAGCTAATGAAATACACAAGTCTGCGTGCACACAACAAGCTACATAATGCACGCAGCCGATAAAAACACGCCGTGCCACACAGCACAAGACAAACACAATACGCACAAAAATACACAAGCTGCGTGCCACACAGCACAAGACATAACATGAATGCATGCAGCCGATAAAAACACGAACTGCGTGCAACACAACAAAACACACGTGGACAGAAGAGTGCGCGGCCGAGCGAACTCGAGACTGAACACTCACACACCGAGACAGAACGTGGAGCACGAGTGTCCGAACCCCAACACGAAACCGAGACTCAAAACATGAGTGCCGGGATCCGAACACCACGCTCCAACACGAAACAAGGCACGCAGACGAGAGAGCGCACGGCTCGAGCAAACTCGAAGCCTCACGTGAAAACAGGACATGACGGGAGTGTCAGGGCTCTGTCACAAAACCATGAATAACACTAGACCGAAGTGACAGAACCCTGACAGTATGTTCTGAAAAATCATACTTCCTGCTGATTTGCCTATTAAATTCGATAGAAATTGTCAAATTTCCAGTGTGTTTACATTAAATTACAAATGACTGTTTAATACACCTTGCATTTGCTAAACAGTTTTTGCTAACATTTGCTAAACAGAATCTAGCTTTTTAGTAGATTGTGTAAATGCAGTTATTTCAGTCTAAATGCAGTCTATTTCAAAGTCTGATTAAATTGCTTTGAAGTAAACCATTAGAATGATAACTCTTTGAAGAAATAAAAAAATGAATCAAGCATGACACACTCTTCGGGTTTTATCCATTATTTCCATATGGCAGATTTGTGAGTTACTTGTGTTTCAGGAGTTTGTCTGAAATGAAGTCCGTCTGCATAACTTTAGCAGCCCTGTATTGCAATAACTCTGTCTCTTGCACAGTCAGTGAAAGAGCTGTAACCTGAGTCTGCATGCTTTCTTTTGTCTACAGGCTTTAATAAGATGTTTGGCATTCATAGATCCTCGGTGCCGTGTTTTAGTAGTGGCATTCAGGAGAGCGAAGGTCGTGCTTTTATATTGCCTTCGTTAATTCCCTTTCAACCTGTCTGCGGAATGAATAGCATGTTTTTTAACCTTAAAATGTAATGGCCACTCACATAATATTTGACCTCCCTGATAGCAAAGCGGCTCCGGAGAATAAAAAGCCTCAGCGGGAGGCGTACATGAAATAATCATCAAGTACAACGGAACTAATACAAAGGAAATAAATTTGCCGGCGTTTAATTTTCAAAGGATATTCTCTGCTCATTTAAAGCTGCTATTGTGGCACAAACAAGCTTTACGAGGTTGTGAATAGCTGCTTTGTTTGGGAAGGTTTTGCCCGCGTGCGGATATTTGAGCATTGTCCCGATCTCGCCCCCCTCTGCGATGCAAATACGTGTCTATATTCATGAATCAGCGGGTGTCGGAGGACTCAACTAATGTGAATAGGCAGAATCAGAGATCCTAATAAGTTCGGATGTGGCCACAAATCTCTTCACAAAGGCCACAACAAATTAGAAACAAAAGAATAATTAAACCTGTTGGCAAAATTAATTAATAGCTGTGTGCTTGGTGCCATTCATTCGTTCTTTGTCTAACGCAGTGTTTTTAATGCTGTCTTGAAGGACTAGAATGAAGAATTCTGACATTCTTAATCTGTGCCATTGCAGAATTAAATAACTATTTCATTTTCTATCCAAGAATGTGAATTTGAATTGAATTGGCATCAAACAGGAAGTTGAAGAATGCCTGCTACAGGTATCAAAATAGTTGGGACGGGGGCATGTTTACCATTGTGTAGCTTATGTCTGTGTAGCATCTCCTCTTCTTTAAAAATAGTTTGAAGACGTCTGGGCATCGAGGTTATGAGTTTCTGGATTTTCGGTGTTAAAGAATTTGGTCAAATCATTCTTGCCTGATATAGGTTTATTCCAATATAACATGCAACATGAAGAGTTTGTGGTCGTCTTTGACGTATTTTTCATTTAATGCACAAAATGCCATTTCAATGTTGATGCTCTATAGGTGAAAGATCTGGACTGCAGGCAGGTTTACCAATTCAGCACGGACTCTTCTACTATGAAGCTATGCTGTTGTATTAGCTGCAATGTGTGCTTTTGCATTGTCCTGCTGAAATACACAAGGCCCTCCCTGAAATAGACATTGTCTGGAGGGGAGCATATGTTGCTCTAAAAACCTTTATATACCTTTCAGCATTCATAGTGCCTTCCAAAACATGCAAGCCGCCCATACCGTATACACTTATGCACCCCCATACCATCAGAGACGCTGGCTTTAGAATTGAATGCTGATAACACGCTGGAAGGTCTCCCTCCTCTTTAGCCCGAAGGACACCTCATCCACGATTTCCAACAAGAATGTTAAATTTGGACTCGTCTGACCATAGAAAAATTTTTCCACTTTGAAACAGTCCATTTTAAATGAGCCTTAGCCCACAGGACACGAGCACTTCTGGACCATGTTCACACATGGCTTCCTTTTTGCATGATAGGAGCATTTCATAATGCATAATTTCTGTTTTTTTCTCATCTTTTCTGCTCAATGTAAACCCTGAGTGTGGCTACAGTGAGTGTACAGTGAAGTATTAGCTGGAGGTGTGTTGTGACTCATTAATGAAGCTAACAGCGGACGTGGTTTGCGGGGCCCTCGGCGGGTCTGTCCAGGCTCTCCCTGACATCTGCTGGCAGTATCGAGTCCACCGGGCTCTGGGAGGCAGTTTATGCAGCGCTGCAGTTAAGTGGATGTCTTAAGGTAATTTAAAAGCAGTGGGGAGTTTTGGCTAATTACTGCTTCCCCTGATCTGTAATGAAAGCAGAGCAGCATGAACGCACGCTCCGCTAGCACAACAGTCGATAGCCTATAGCCGCACACCAGCAGACCCAGACCTTCTGCTGTGGGAAACAACTCTTCACCTGATTCTCAGACTGATTCATCCACCAACATGATCTGGAGTAATTAAGCCAGGACACCACATGGGTGTTTCTTCAACTATGTGCGCTTTTATGTCCCAGGGGTTTATTTTTATTCAAAGTAGCAGACTGTAATATTTCAAACAGTTTATCAGGCCTTTTTCAGCTTGTATGCAATTTAAGCCGCATGTAGAGTGTATTAATTCATCCGTGTCAGAGCCATATGTTCACTCTTAAAATATGAATATACATAAAAATATTAATTATTGAATTTTAAATTAGGGCATTTTTAACCAATAATCTTAATTCTTGTGTTTTGAGATGATAAACTTAATTATTCTAAATTAAAAGTATGTGAAGAATATTAAGTAAGCAAATAAATATGATTAATAAACAATATTGTTTGAAAATTTACAACCAAACAATTTTGTCATTAATACAATTTTCCAGAAGATGTAATACTGGCAAAAAAAAAAATAAAAAAAAATCAACCACTTGTGAACAAAGTATTTTATTTTCCCACCAATTCTAATCAAGCAATAATTTAGTAGAAAATTATGCAAAGAATAAAATAAAATACACTCTTTCAGAAGTTTGGGGTTGGTAGCAATTTATTTTTTTTTGCTCACCAAGGCTCCAATTATTTGTTAAAAAATACAGTAAAATAACTGTACAATTTTAAATAATATTAAAATTCAAAATAGCTTGAAAATATTGTTAAAATGAAATTTATTCCTGTGATGCAAAGCAGAAATTTCAACATAATTACTCCAATTTTCAGTTTCACGTGATCCTTCAGAAATCATTCTGATTTGCTGCTCAATAAACATTTCTTATGATTCATATTTTTGAGGAAAACATGACGTTTTATTTTTCAAAATACTTGATGAATGGAAAGTTGAAAAGAACAATGTTTATTTGAAATACATTATACTTTTTTTTTTTTTTTTAAATGACAGTCATTTTGATACACTTCATGCATCCTTGCACCAAGTATTAATAAAAAAAATCTCTTACAAATTTGACATAGCAATCTTCTGTTAGCAGTTGAATTAAACTAGTGAGTTTGAAACGCGTGAGTTTATTTTCTAAACAGCCACCGGGCTGAAAGTGGCAGTCGTTGAAGAACACCCACATCCGAGGCTGATCTGAACGGACACTCGTGCCGTGCTAATAGAGCGGCAGTGGTCAGATCTCTGGGATTTGAGGAAAAGCCTCATTTGCAGCCGCTCGACTGAGCTCGGGAGTAATTATGGGGCTTTTAACGTGGGCGGCGGCGAGATTGGACAGGTAATATCAGCCCAGCCGAGCAGCGCCGAGCTCATGATGCATGTAATCAGCTATTTGAGAGTATAACTCACGCCCGAGCGCGAATCTGCACACTCTCATTGATTATTATCATCAGTTCTGAGTGTAATAAATTACCGAAGCACAATTAGAAGTCAAGCGAATGAATCATTGGATTGGAGGGTTAAGCAAATTAAGAGCTTTAATGAGGCATAAACATTAGCCGTGTTAGAGAAGTGCATTACGGCTCCGCTAAGAGCGACGGCTGTTTATGACATCATAAAGGTAATTAATGGACAGCGGTGTGCGCGTAACTGGGCCGTGGAGAAGCGAGGGATCATGGGAGAGATTGAGGACACTGTCAGGAGTCCTCATGCTGGCATATTGCAAACTGTTTTAATGTGTAATCCTTAAAACGTACTAGTATCTAGTTTAATGCTACTAGTACTTTTTAGCTACTGGACTTTATTCCATTAGGTACTAGTACTTATTCATTAGCTACTAGTGCTTATAGACGGTTTCATCGGGCGCACGCGCCCGGACCGAAGGTAACTTCCGGTCTTTGTTTGTATATCGGGCTGTTAGTGGCGCCTGACGATACAATTGTGCTACACACGATAGCGAAAAATGCTACCTATCGATTGTGCTACCAGCATCTTATTCATGCAGTTGAGGATTTTTTTAATGTCCATACCTACCCCTACCCTAAACTTACCCGTCCACACTTACCCTTACCCTAAAACAATGCAAATATATTATTGGTAGCACAATCTGATAGGTAGCACGTTTTGTCGATACACCGGCTACAAACACAGTTAAAGTGATGAGTAATGAAGTTGGGATCAGGTTGTTGTGTTATGGGATGTGTTTCACATACATACATTTATTTATTTGTGGCGACCTGCCACAATATCAAAACTTTTCCAAAAGGCTTTGTTGAATAAACATGAGCACGTAATGCACCTTTAAAAATCAAAACGTGATATATCACTGTATTTCTGAAGGAACACTGTCTTTAGAAAATGTTTGATGTCCTTTTCATTTCATCTTGCATGTTATATGTCTGATAAAGCAGCGTTTGTAAGCTCAGTTTACAGCCGTTACCGGACGCTAAACCTCTAACGTTAACGTTATTTATCCCGCTTTTAAGCGTCTCCTGCTGGCAGAGAGTGAATTTGCATTTTTAATAAGTAGTTATCGCTGCATCTCAGTCCGTCTGATTTACGAAGCAAACATATTTTGCTTGTTATAAAACATAATCTCCTCCAGAGGGACTTAGCTGTTGTTATTGATTCTGTTTGGATGTCTACCGGAAGTTAAGTGAGGGCCACAAACGCGTACATGCGCAGTAACGTTTGTTTATATTGTTGCCGGTGAAACCGTCTATATTTAGGTGCTAATAACTTTTTTAAAATACTCGTACTTATGCATTAGGTACTAGATCTCATTTCAATAGTGACTAATAGCTATTTTACTGTTACTAGAGTCTAATAAGAACTAGTATATAATAAATAAATAAATACTAGTGTCTGTATAATAGGTATGATTATCTAATGATTAAGTGCTAGTATCTAAAAATGGGTAGGCTACTAGTATATAAAAAATAAGTACTAGTATCTAATGAATAACTAGCTGTGAAGGATTTTCTCTTTTACAAAGTCTTGATTTTGTTTTGGGGGTGTACTAGAACATGCTCTCATGCATAATTTTTTCACATAATTTACATTATTACAATACCTCTCTCCCAGCCTGACACAAACGACTCGATTAGTTCTGGGTTTGATGAAGGCCCTCCTTCCAAAAAAAAAAGGAATGTGTTGTGATTGGTTAGCTGTCCCAGTGCGTTGTGATTGGCCAACAGCTTATATGCCCCGCACCTTGCTGCCCCGCCCCTTGCCAAAACATCAATATCGCCATATCAATTCAGACCCGGAGAATATTGAATTAGTGGATCACTCATAACCTTTGCACGCACGGATATTGCAAGACATATTAAAGTGGTAACGTTACTATTGTTGTTTTGGGATTTTTTGGCTAAACCAGGTTTTAGATGGGATGTCAACAACAGCTTTAAAATACCTGCATTGACTATGTACAGATAAGTGCAACGGTAATGTGTATTATGTTTATTGTTCTCTAATTCTAACATTATAACATGAATTGCAGTGAATCTGTTATACATAACATCAACATAACTCCATTTAATAATCAGTAGATATTCACTATTCTCCATCATCCGTGTTGCTGCTATGTTTATACCCCGTACAACCTGTTTGCACATTCCTATATTATTATTATTTAAGTCTACAGTATACTGTCCTGCACATTTTATTTTATTGCACATTTTATTCTTCTTTATTTTTTAATTTTTTTAACTATATTTATGTATATTCTCTTGTGTTGTTACATATAATCATGCTGTCCATTGAGCGGACCTGACTTGCATTTCACTGCTGATTATATTCTGTATAATTGAGTATGTGACGAATACAAATCTTGAATCTAACAACCTCTACATACACCTAGCAACCACTCAAACACCTAATAACTGCTTGACAACCTCTAGCAACTTCCTAGCAACCACTCAGATGCCTAATAATTGCCTAGCAATATCTCAAAACACCTAGCCAACTGCCTAACAACCACTCAAAACACCTAGCAACTGTCCAGGAACCTCTCAAAACACCTAGCAACTACATAGAAACCACTCAAACAAATATTAACTGCTTGATAACCTCTCACAACTGCCTAGCAACCACTCAGATGCCTAATAATTGCCTAGCAATATAGCAAAACACCTAGCAACTCTACATAGAACACCCACTCAAACAAATAGCAATCAATAACTGCTAACAACCTCTCAAAACAATAACCTCTCACAACTGCCTAGCAACCACTCAGATGCCTAATAATTGCCTAGCAATATAGCAAAACACCTAGCAACTGCCTAGCAATCAATCAGAACACCCAATAAGTGCCTAACAACCTCTCAAAACACATAACAACTGCCTAGCAACCACTCAAAACACCTAGAAACTGCATAGCAACCTAATAACTTACTCACCTAATATTTGCCTAACAACCTCTCAAAACACCTTGCAACTGTCCAGGAACCTCTCAAAACACCTAGCAACTACCTAACAACCACTCAAACACCTATTAACTGCTTGACAACCTCTCACAACTGCCTAGCAACCACTCAGATACCTAATAACTGCCTAGCAATATCTCAAAACACCTAGCAACTGCCTAGCAATCAATCAGAACACCCAATAAGTGCATAGCAACCTCTCAAAACACATAACAACTGCCTAGCAACCACTCAAAACACCTAGCCAACTGCCTAACAACCACTCAAACACCTATTAACTGCTTGACAACCTCTCACAACTGCCTAGCAACCACTCAGATGCCTAATAACTGCCTAGCAATATCTCAAAACACCTAGCAAGCAACTACCTAGCAATCAATCAGAACACCCAATAAGTGCCTAACAACCTCTCAAGACACATAGCAACCACTCAAAACACCTAGCAACTGCATAGCAACCTCTCAAAATACCTAATATCTGCCTAACAACCTCTCAAAACACTTAGCAACTGCATAGCAACCTCTCAAAATACCTAATATCTGCCTAACAACCTCTCAAAACACCTAGCAACTGCATAACAACTACTCAAACACCTACTGTAATAACTGCCTAACAACCTCCCAGAACACCTAGCAACTACCCAACAATGTCTCAAAATACCTAGCAACCACCCAGAACACCTACGAACTTCCTAGCAAACCTCTCCAAACACCCAGTAAGACCCTCTCACAACACTTTAGCACAGCCTGGATCATTTCTCTGGAGTGAAACCAGGAAGATTTAGTTCAGTGTGAAAGAGAGAAAGTAGCAGAAATATGGACAGAAATGTTCAATTAGAGCCGCTGAAAGTGCCGCCGGTGGAGTTTAGCCGAGCAGACGACACATCCACAAGAGCTCAGGAGAGACGTGTTATTTCTCATCTTTAAAGGGCAAGATTAAGCATTCAGATAACTGATCTGAAATGAGACGTGAAGTACTTGAGACAAACAGACAGAGGACTCGGTATCAGAAAACAAGCGCTGTGAAATGTGCCCTTCTAAATGAACCGTTCCCGAATAGAGGAGGAGAAGTCGTTACTGTCACACACTGATGTGAGTCATGCAGCGGAGGTCAGTCATGTCCACTTCACTTTAACCTTCAAGCTCTTTTGAGGAAGACGTCTGAAAGCTCAGGTCATCAGAGAATAAGAGCGCGTTTCTTCATTATACAGACTCATGTTCATTCGGGGTTTTGCTCTAGTACTGTTATGTTATTTTATATACACAATATTTATTTATAAAATATTAACTTCATTACCAAATATATATAAAAAAATCTATTTGCCATTTATAATTATTTAATGTTGTTTTCTGAGCTGTTTTATATTGAAATATATTTAACAAAATGGGTTAGGGTTATGAATAACTATAGATGTTATATATGGTATGTATTTTTTTTTTAAAATATGTAACATTTAAAATTATCTAATTTAGTTTTTATGCTTTTTCATATTGAAATGGATTTAACAGAAAGTTATAAAAAAAATATATAGTTATACATATATATAAATATATAATACAGGTGCTGGTCATATAATTAGAATATCATCAAAAAGTTGATTGTTTCACTATTCCATTCAAAAAGTGAGGTAGAGTTTCCACACAGACTGATTATTTCAAATAATTTATTTATAAGTTAATGGCCCCAAATTCAGTAAGACTTAAGACCAATACAAAGAAACATTTTTAGAAATCTTCCAAAATGAAAGAAACAAAAAAACATGTTTCAACTTACCTGGCTCCTAACCCAAAAATCAAAGAGAGATGCTGATAGTTTCAAAAAAAAATTGGCGTCTATCCCACAATACCCTTAAAGGTTTACCAAAACTACAAAAATACTATTACAAAAGAAATATATACAAGTTAACAGCAAACATTCAAAACTCGTAGTCAATCAGGCATAAGTCAAGTTAACCTTGGAAGGAATATCACAGAATGGAAACAAAATGACAATAAAACACATCACAGAAAACTTACAATCACACTCACAATATTAAGCAGCAACACACTATCTCTCTGGTAAGACACTATTTCCAAAGACAAAATTGAGACGAACAGACCACTCAGCAAAGTATTACAGTTCAAGAGTGGCACACAAGGAATGCACAGCTGGTCTTGCATACAAAGCACTGGCAGTCCACTCATCTCTATTGAATGGGTCACAATCCACTCCAGGGTGCATCCTATTGCAGCAACCACATCTGCCTCTCTAGACACAGAGGTGAACGAGCCTCCAATGACCTTCTGGAACCGCCCCCATCTGAAACACAAACATGCACAGAGAGAACACAAGAGGGCAGAATAGAAACAATGAACAAATGTCTTACTGTGCGTTCACACCGGACGCGGCGAGAGCGTCAAAAGTCGCCCTGGCCGCCCTGCCAGCAACGCTGTAGAAAGATTTGTGGAAGCCTCCGCTGGAGATCGAATGCTTGTCTTGTATTTAAAGGAGCCGCAAAGCAAACAAGACAGATCGTTATATTTGTGGTGACCAAAGCAATTGATATAATTAAGTTAACCTCATGAAATATTTTAAATGTGAAAGTGAGAAATTGATCGATGTAAAGAAATTGTAGTTACATGTTTGCTAACTAAATAAACCAATTATAGCTTTTGTGGTGTGGACTCATGGTTAAGTGCTAGTCTAATTTCAACATTATAGGAGACATTTACTAAATATTGTTTTGGGCAAATTCCCGCCGCTGAAAACAAACATTGCGGGGGAAAATGTCATATAAATAGTGTTGCGCGCCTTTTTATCAAAATTCACATGATGATCAAGTTGTTGCGTTTGGGGCACGTCATATATGACCGGGAACCCACTTTCTCCAATGGGCTAATTAGGTCGGAACCAAAGTTTACGGGCTGCGTTCTCTGTCAAAATGGAGGACTTCTACATTCTGATTACCGCTCTCATTGAAAGTTGAGCTGATTTCAACCCCCGACGCTCTCATCGTCCAAAACGCGCCGCGCGCTCTCGCCGGAGCTCGCCGCCAGAATGACTTCCGGCCACATTGACGCTCTCGCCGCGTCCGGTGTGAACGCACAGTTAGGGTCATAACAATTTACAGATGGATAGATAACAAATACATAATGTATATGCATACAAATATATGTAGTTTGTATTATATATTTTGCTAAATATTATTTAATAATTAATAACATTTCTAATGTTTTAGGTTTTCAAGCTCTTTTATATTGAAATAATTTTAACAGAATAGTATTATAAACTTTAATCACATTATTATTTCACCGAACTATTTCCTCATCCTGGTTGTCATTGCAGTGACTGTTAAACATGGTTTTCAGGTCCTGCTGTGGAATTATTAATCGTTTGACATTTCGCTCGGGTCTCGCGACAGCATTTATTCACCTTAATGAAAGGTTGAGCTTCTTCTGCCGTTGACTAATGGAGATGTTGGTGTGTGGGAGTGAAGCTCGTCTCCTGAGCCCGAACTCCCCGCCGGGTGTCCTGATATTCTTAACCTACTCGTCAGATTGTCCTACCTCGGCTTACTGCGCATGCGCGCATCAATATTGCATCCTTTTACTCACGCTGAACAACAATATTTAATGTATCTGCATTACTGTAAGGGTAGGTTTATGGTTGGGGTAGGTGTAGACGTTAATAAAACACAATCTAATAGGTAGAAAAAATATTTATTGTTGGTTTCCGGTACTAGATGTATCCCTTCTATCCACAACCGTGAATATAACACGTAATTACTGTATGTGCATTACTGTAAGGGTAGGTTTAGGGTTGTATAGGTGTACACATCAATAAAACATAATTTAATAGGTAGGATTTTTCGTTGTCGAATTGTACTACCCACTGTTTTAATGGGAGGTAGCAAAATCTGACAGGGTAGGACAAATCGCGAACACCGGCCAGCACATCCCAATCAAACCGCTTATTCACCTACAAGTGATGACTCATCAACTTCTGCCTGAGTGGAGTGCAAATGTGATTTCTCCGTTGCGGTGACAGTTGTGCTCCTGTGGGAGGCGTCTCTCTGTCTGGAGCGTTTCTCCTGGGACCCGTGTCTCGGCGCCGTGTTGATCTGTCTGATGTCTTGAGTGTTAATACAGCCGGGATGATCTTTATTCTGAATCCGTCTGTGAGCGGTGAGATGCTCTGTTGATGGAGGAAGCTTCGGTTTGATGAGTGAATGCCTGTTTCTTCAACTACACACACTTTTATGTCTCAGGGCTTGATTTGACTAACAAATTTACATACTGTTTGGTCTTTTTGTTACATTACTTTTACAATTACAAACTTTTAGCCATTCCTTTCTCGTTAAATTATGCTACCTTTCAAATGCCTTTATTTATCAGTGTTAGATTATGAAAATGTTTAGTAGTAATATAAAATAACACAATTTTAATGATTCTGTTGTTTAGAATGAATAATTATGTATTGTTTAAGATGATTTATTGTGTGAAAATAATGTCAATTTTTACACAAATTACTCATTATTACTGTAATTTCCACAATAATCTATTTTTTTCCCCAATAAAGTCGTTTTTTTAAAAAGTTAGGGTTCTTGCTTAGCAAATAGACAAATGACGGTGTCAGTGAAGAGTTTGAGATGAAATATGAGACAAAGTAAACCTAGGTAAATATCAGTTTTTATTTGTTTATTTATTTGTATTTTTGTAATGTAATTTTGACAAATAATGAAAATATTATTACAGCGTATTTAAGGTACATGAAATCAGTTAAATTAGCTCTAACAAGATAAAGAAGTTAGTTATTGTATTCTGAATCTAATTGTGCCATTTGCAGTAAAAACAGCATAAAAAGTTACAAAGTTTGGGGAGAATACACTTAAAAAAGAATTGTATTAAGGACATTAAATTGGTCAAAAGCTGACAGTAAAGCATTAATAATGTTACAAAACACTCTGTTTATCAAAGGATCCTGAAAATAAATGTTTCATGGTTTTCACAAAACATATACACCAGCACAACTGTTTTCAACATTGATAATAATTAGAAATGATTATTGAGCAGCAAATAAGAATATTAGTAGGATTTCTGAAGAATCATGTGAGGCTTTGATCACAGGAATAAATTACACTTTACAATATATTCACAGAATAAAGTTATTTTAAATTGTAATCCTATTTCAGAATATTACTGTTTTTACATTTTTGATCAAATAGTGAGCAGAGGAGACTTTCCACCTAAATAAACTGGTTAGAGTAAAAAAGAGTGTTTTTAGAGACTTCACAAGGCCAAAAGTGTGCATAGTTGAAGAAACACCCATATATATTCAAGGTCGGTCAGTGTGTGTGTGTGTGTGTGTGTGCGTGTGTGTGTGTGTGTGTGTGTGTGTGTGTGTTGCAGGTGTATAAGGTTAATGGTCCGTCCCTCACATATTTCACAGCAGGCTGGCAAAGCACTTTACCAATTTCCTTTTCACCGGAGCAGGACTCAGACCAGCTTGTGTTTTGTTGCAGAATCATGTCACACTGTGAACATTTAAACAATCAGTGTCTTGTTTTCTGTCGAGTTGAACACCAGAGCGTCAATTACACGACCGGGGATTGTAGTAACGATCCATAAAGTCTATTCTCACACACACCGCAAACCTCTGCACATGTCTGTTTGACTGGTGCTCGATCGCAGCGAGACGAATGTGTCTTCAGTCAGAATCTGAGTTATTCACACTTGCTGTTAGGAGAGGCGCTCGGTCTGTTTTAATGAGACACGTGCTTAAAACTTCAGTCACAGACTAGTAATGCTGCTGAGAATAAAGACTGACTTCAGGAGTGTGTGTGAGACTGAGAGTGTCTGCAGAAGAGCTGCGGTATGAATATGTGCAGGAGTGTCTGTGTGAATGTAGTATCTGGCTTATCTAGATACCCACACTTACATGATGCATTTCTTATGTTTGGGCATGAAAACCACAAGTTTGTGGTCTTCATACACACTTACTGTGTAGTAAAAAGCCTTATTTTGAATTTTCAATACTTCAGATTTTTTAATAAATAGTAATAGTAAACAGCAATTGTGGTGCTTCTAATGAAGTACAGTGATATCTATCTGTCTATCTATCTGTATCTGTCTGTCTATCTTTCCATCCATCCGTCTTGAAAGTTTCCAAATGTAAGAGATGCTGTAAAACATATGCATTATTCTAGTCTGATCTGATGCAGTTTATTTAGAGGATTCATATATAATTATGAAATCCTGGTGCGTTTCTGAACTGAGAGCTGCAGATGAGCATGAGATAATGAGCCACGCTCATAAACACAGATGTGTCACTGTATAAATGTGGAAATGACAGACTAAAGCAACAGCGCTGTCAATCATTAGACAAATGTACTGCTTACATACTGTCTATGTCTTCACATTTAACACTACTAATGAAACCTCTAACATGAACACGTGTGCATTGTCTTTTCCTAAGACTAAAGTTCAATGCACACTGCCCCCAAAATTTTTGTCCGTCATAAAAAAATTTGGATCGGGTTCGATTTGTTGTATTTTTCCCATCCATTCCCTCAAGAATTTTGAGAAGTGTTTTGACATTTCAGAGTCACCAAACAAGCGAACGCCAAAATCCAGAATGACGATTGTCAAGTTCATCCACTTCGTCTCGCAGCACAAAGCACTGTATATAGATCCTTGCACTCTGAGTAAACAGAAATTAGTGGTCTTTTTTTTATATGTGGTTCTAGTATCGCTAGCAAAGCATCAAACTGAGCCACTGACATCCTGAAGTAAACTTTGAATCGCTCGTGATAATCCCGCTGCTCCTTAATAAGGAGGAACTCGCCGTCCTCTCTATGTTTTAGGATTGGATGGACCCAATATTTCCTTTCGTTTTCTATTTTTCAAGAAGCGAGAGGACAACAAAATCATCCTCAAAGCTTGAAGACTCAATTTAGTAAGGATACTGTTGTGTTATTTTTTTCACAACAATGGATTAATCAATATGCATTGGACTCAGTGTGCAAGGTTTCTGTGCGTGAGGATTATGAATACGAAAAACAAATAAGAAAATTTCGGACTCAGATGCACCATTTTGGCCTGCTGGATCACAAAACATCACACTGAGAAACATCATATTGATGGAGAAAACTGAATCATATAGATACCAGAAGATCATCCCAGACAGTATAAACCACAAAGCAAGATCAGCAGAAGATCCTAGAAATGCAATGCTTAGAACAACCAAACACATTAACTTCAGGAAGGCAGATGGTAACTCTCTCTCTACTGATCCTCATCCACTTGTGCTGAATCAAATCCATGTTCACTCTGACAGAAACACCAGGAAACAAAGTCATCGCTGTCAAACTTCAGCACACATAGACACACACGTTCACTAAGCTGTGCACATACAGTACCAAACCCTTCTGTTGTGCAGAATTATAAAACTAGTTTACAACACGAATTCCGGAAATGTTGGGACATTTTTTGAAAATGAAAACTAAAAGACTTTCAGATCACATGAGCCAATGCTTTATTCACAATAGAAAATAGATAACAAAACAAATGTTTAAATGGAGAAATGTTACACTTTTATCCACCAAATGAGCTCATTTTAAATTTGATGCCTACTACAGGTCTCAAAAAAGTTGGCACGAGGGCAACAAAGGGCTGAAAAATCAAGACATTTTGAAAAGATTCATCTGGGAGAACCTCTAGCTATTAATTAAGTTAATTGACATCAGGTCTGTAATTAGCTATAAAAGGGATGTCTTTCAGAAATAAAGATGGGCAGATGCTCTTCAGTCTGTGAAAGAGTGCGTAAAAAGATTGTGGAATACTTTAAAAACAACGCTCCTCAACGTCAAATTGCAAAGGCTCTGCAAATCTCATCATCTACAGTGCATAACATCATCAAAAGATTCAGAGAAACTGTAGAAATATCTGTGTGTAAGGGACAAGGCCGAAGACCTTTGTTGGATGCCTATGGTCTTCGGGCCCTCAGACGACACTGCATCACTCATCGTCATGATTCTGTCATTGACATTACTAAATGGGCCCAGGAATACTTCCAGAAACCACTGTCAGTAAACACATCTGCAGATGCCAACTAAAACTCTATCATGCAAAACGGAAGCCATGTGTGAACATGGTCCAGAAGCGCCGTCGTGTCCTGTGGGCCAAGGCTCATTTAAAATGGACTGTTTCAAAGTGGAAACGTGTTCTATGGTCAGACGAGTCCAAATTTGACATTCTTGTTGGAAATCATGGATGCCGTGTCCTCCGGGCTAAAGAGGAGGGAGACCGTCCAGCGTGTCATCAGCGTTCAGTTCAAAAGCCAGCATCTCTGATGATATGGGGGTGCATAAGTGCATACGGTATGGGCAGCTTGCATGTTTTGGAAGGCACTATGAATGCTGAAAGGTATATAAAGGTTTTAGAGCAACATATGCTCCCCTCCAGACAACGTCTATTTCAGCAGGACAATGCAAAAGCACATACTGCAGCTATTACAACAGCATGGCTTCGTAGTAGAAGAGTCCGGGTGCTGAATTGGTCTGCCTGCAGTCCAGATCTTTCACCTATAGAGAACATTTGGCGCATCATTAAATTAAAAATACATTAAAGATGACTATGAACTCTTCAGCAGCTGGAAACCTATATCAGGCAAGAATGGGGCCAAATTCCAACACAAAACGAAACTCATAACCTCAATGCCCAGACCTCTTCAAATAGTTTTCATTTTATTAAAATTAAAAAAAACGTCCCAACATTTATGGAATTCAGGTTGTAAATGTAAAAAAACAACAACAAACAATAAGGAGCTAAAAACTAAAATTATATAAGTTAAAGTAGAAATACTAAAATGACTCAAATAAAACTCAAGTATAGAGACATTTAAAATAAAATGACAATATTCCATAAAAAATGACTAAAACTTGTATTAAAATGAAAATTTAAAATTAAGTTAAAAACTAGCAGTGCCCTAGCAACAATCATGAAAGCATGAGAAAATACTTCAAAAAAAATTGAAATATATAGATTAAATATGTCTCTTCTGTAGTTTGATTTGCTGCTTTCCTCACTGAAGCTCAGTGTGTTTATACATGTGTTTCCTGTGTTGCTGATGAAGATGGAAACGCTTACAGATCTCTGTCACTCAGAACACACTGCAGATATAATCACTGGGGTAATCATGACACACTTGACGAGCGTCACACACACTCCAGCTACTCAATGAACAAATCAGTTCAAGCTTACAGCTGAATGGACAGAGATTGAAGATGTTCCTCAGCGCTTCATCCGCCTGTTGAACAATCACAGGCCTTTACTCCAGTCAAGAATCCTCCAGGGTGATTCCTCTCATCTCAGGATGTTTAACGGCGTTTAACTGTCTGTGCTCGACTTCATTATACAGTTTAGCACAAACATTGGCAGTAAATGCCACAGGAGCTCCTGCAGTGTGAGTGAGTGTGTGCTTGATATGGTTCTCTGTTCTCTTTTTGCTTTACAAGTAGCAACACACTAGAGGTCCCACATGTTTTACTAAGCAATAGAAATATTCAACTAAACACTATAATGTCTTTAGTAAACGAAAGAGATTTTAAGTTCTAGCATTTATGAATGTGTTTGTGGAACTGTAATAGTGCAGAACAACAGTGAGAGACACTGAAAATATAGCAGAAAATGTGTCTGGTCGAATTTATGATCAGTTTATGTAGAATTCTGTACTGAATATTTCAGAAAACAAAGTGAAACATGCAGTTCTGCTCATGAATGACTAGTTTACATGTTCCATGCCTCAATCAAAAAAAAAAAAAAAAAAAAAAGAAAAAAAAAATTGTGTTATATTTTTTGGGGGGTATTTTAATTTTAATCAAGGTTTTGGTAATTTTGTTATGTGCTTTTGTCATTTTTATGTATATATTGTTTTTATTGCTTTTAATTTCAGTTTAGTTTATTATTATTATTTTTTTTTTTTACATGAAGTTAAGGTAGCCCAAGTAAAAAAAAAATATATATATATTTATATATATATCAATAATTTTCAGTTAATGTTTATTTTATATCAAGTAAGAAAAGTTTTTTTTTTTGTTATTGTTTTAGTTTATAGCTGATTCAAACATGACAGAAGTTTGTGTGTGTGTGTGTGTGTGTGTGTGTGTGTGTGTGTGTGTGTGTGTGTGTGTGTGTGTGTGTGTGTGTGTGTGTGTGTGTGTGTGTGTGTGTGTGTGTGTGTGTGTGTGTGTGTGTGTGTGTGTGTGTGTGTGTGTGTGTGTGTGTGTGTGTGTGTGTGTGTGTGTGTGTGTGTGTGTGTGTGTGTGTGTGTGTGTGTGTGTGTGTGTGTGTGTGTGTGTGTGTGTGTAGGATGCATTGAATTGATCAAAAGTGACGGTACAGACATTTATAATGTTATAGGAGATTTCTATTTCAAATAATTTCTGCTCTCATTTGAGCTTTCTATTCATCAAAGAATCCTGAAAATTCTCACAGTTTCTACAAAAATATGAAGCATTTTCAAGCGTGTTTTAACTGTTTTAACAATGATAATAATTAAAAAAAAAATTATTGAGCAGCAATAGATTTCTGAAGGATCATGTGACACTGAAGACTGGAGTAATGATGCTGACAATTCAGCTTTTAATGTATATTCAAATAGAAAACAGTTATTTTAAACTGTAATAATAATTTAAAATTGTACTGCTTTTACTGTATTTTTGATCAAATAAATGCAGCCTTGGTAAGACTTCAAAAGCATGTAATGTCTTTAAACAGCCCCCTTTGTTGATTCAGTTGAAGTCGCGCTCTTGTAATTTTTTCTTTGAATGTCTTCTTTTACACATTCCAGTAACAACTGAAATTGGTTGCAAATGTTATTTTATGTTGTAAAGTTAGCTGGATGAATCGTCCTCATCCATAAAGCATTAGGCCCAAACAGAAGGTGTTCTGCTCGTGAGGTGATCGTGAACTTGTTGAGAGAAGCTAGCGTTCCCTCAGAGAGAGTTGAGGCGAAACCGAGTGGAAAATAAGGAGAAGGACAGAGTAACGCCCACTCGTCCATTAGCTAAACCATTGAACGCTTCCATCATCTGCTTGAACCAAGTGTGAGGTGGAAAAGGCGAGAGATTGGGGCGTTGAATGCACATCAGTGATGGATAGAGATAGCAGACCACCGCCTCTCCCTCACTACACCATCTGTTCTCCTGCAGCAAAGAAAAACAGCGGCTTTGTGTGGAGAGGTGGGCGGCATGACCACAATCACAATATGAGCAATGGAAAATATCACAATATAGCTATTTTTACTGGAAATTCAATGAAAATATGGTGTATGGATATATATATATATATATATATATATATATAACATCTGATGATGTCTATTTATGGATAAACAAGTGAAATGTGTACTTTTACATCTTATGATGATGGATGGATGGATGGATATGATAGATGGATGAATTGATGGATGGATAGAATGATATATATAATGACTAGATAGAACAATGGATAGATGGAACGATAGATGGATGAATTGATGGATGGATAGAATGATATATATAATGACTAGATATAACGATGGATGGATGGATGGATGGATAGATGGATGGATGGATGATAGAAGAGTAGATAGATGGATGGATGGATAGATATATATAATGACAGATATGATATGGATGGAATGATAGATGATAGATGGATGGATGGATAGGATGGATGGATGGATGGAACGATAGATGGATGAATTGATGGATGGATAGAATGATATATATATATATAGACTAGATATAACGATGGATGGATGGATGGATGGATGAACAGTAGATAGATGGATGGATGACAGTAGATAGATGGATGGATGACGATAGATGGATGAATTGATGGATGGATAGAATGATATATATAATGACTAGATAGAACAATGGATGGATGGATGATAGAACAGTAGATAGATGGATGATGATAGAACAGTAGATAGATGGATAGATATCAGTTGATTTATCAGTCTATCTCTATCAGTAATGCATTAGCAGTGTGTTTAGGTTTGTAAACACTCAGCTCTGTTGGCATATGCAGCTCTCAGAGCGACACGACGCTGTGTGTGTGAGCAGGAAGCAGCAGGATTATACGTGTAGATCATCACAGTAATCACAGTACAACTGCCTCATCCTGACCTGCTGTCATTATTTATCTTCAGCGACACCATTCACACTCTCACTCCCTTTTTGCTCTGAACAAATAAATGAATGAGAGCGTAATGGGAAACGAGGGATCTCTCATCAGACCGGAAAGAAAGAGTAGATTCTCTGTGCTTGGTTTTGTCTGGAATGACTGTATAGAATACAAGCTTTGTCCTCATTTGATCAGGCGTTTGTATGTTTATGTGTGAAAACTGAAAAACACATCAGTGAGCAGTTTGGAAACCCATAATCTGCTGGTTACCAGAGTAACTGAATTGAATTGAACTGAATTTAAGGTTGCAAACACAATTGCAATTGGAATGTGAATGTAAGGAAAAATTATTCATTTAGTTGTTCATATAATTACTGTTTACAGAATATAATTCACAAAGTTGACAAATCCTGGTTTGAAGATTTATGTTTGAGATATAATGATATAATGGAAGATAGATAGATGGATGGATGGATGGATGGATGATAGATAGATAGATAGATAGATAGATAGATAGATAGATAGATAGATAGATAGAAACGATAGATAGATAGAGATAGATGGATAGATAGATAGATAGATAGATAGATAACGATAGATAACGATAGATAGATAGATAGATAGATAGATAGATAGATAGATAGATAGATAGATAGATAGATAGATAGATAGATAGATAGATAGATAGATAGATAGATAGATAACGATAGATAAGATAGATAGATAGATAGATAGATAGATATAGATAGATAGATAGATAGATAGATAGATGGAACGATAGATAGATAGATAGGATAGATAGATAGATGATAGATAGATAGATAGATAGATAGATAGATAGATATATGGAACGATAGATAGATGGAAAGATAGATAGATGACAAGATAGATAGATGGAACGGTAGATGGCAAGATAGATAGATAGATCGATAGATAGATAGATAGATAGATAGATAGATAGATAGATAGATAGATAGATAGATAGATGGAACGATAGATAGATAGATAGATATAGATGGAACGATAGATAGATAGATAGACGATAGATAGATGGAACGATAGATGGATAGATAGATAGATAGATATAGATAGATAGATGGAACGATAGATAGATAGATAGATAGATAGATAGATAGATAGAGATAGATAGATAGATAGATAGATAGATAGATAGATGGAACGATAGATGGAGATAGATGATAGATAGATAGATAGATAGATAGATAGATAGATAGATAGATAGATAGATAGATAGATAGATAGAGATGAGATAGATAGATATAGATAGATAGATAGATCGGATAGATAGGAGATAGATAGATATAGATAGATAACGATAGATAGATAGATAGATGGATAGATAGATAGATAGATAGATAGATAGATAGATGGAACGATAGATGGAACGATAGATAGATAGATGGCACCGATAGATAGATAGATAGATCCAGATTTGAAATTCTTAAATTTGAAAGTGGCTTCATTTGCTGTGCTATTCTCAGTTGGTGAATCAGTTTGTTAACCAGCCATTAGTGAGGCCTGTCATGCAGTAACATGGAGTTGTATTCCTCTTTTAGCGGCTCTACTTGACAGGTTATTTTTTTTGAAATATGCCCAAGCCCTTCTTTATGTTCCTCTTTATTTTACACATGCATAGGTTGCATACACATGTAGGTTGGTCTTTTTGCACTAGTATATATCGAGAGGTTAGGACTTGAAGGGCATAAGTGACATTTTTGGTGAAATGGAGATATATACATCAAACGAAGGCTCTTAATGAGCTCTTTCTACTGACAAAAGTACTGTCATCCATAAGTGTACATATTTGTATTATAAACAATTGAAATCAGTACACACAGTCAGATCAAACTATTGTTTTGGCTCTCATGTAAAGTTGGTGAAATGTCACTTACGCCCTTCTGGTTCTCACCCCTCGATATGCAAACTACTCTTCCTGCTAAACATCACCTGTATGTCTGACCTTCAGCACAGTGTTGAATATGTAAGTTACCTGAGCTCAGTGGTATGTTGTGTTGATTTGAGTCACCGGGGGCCATTTGTCTGTCAAACGCCAGTAAAATCACGTCTGCATGTTTTTCACGCATCAGCAGAGTGACTTTGGTGTGACCTGGCAAATTCGTCGTCATTAAAAAGCCAGAGGAAGTTTTAACCGTCGGCCGCTGTGTCCTTTCAGAGCACAGGGTCCCAGAAGAGAGTCTGATCCCAGACCCTCGTCCTCCTCGCTGGATAATGGCAGCCTAGGTCACCTTGGTGTCCTGCTCCATGGGCAGCAGACGGACGGATTAATCCGACTCCATATGGATTTCTGCTCGCCGTCTGCATTTAGAGCTCGACACATTATTCAACATTGTGAAGAAGTCATCAAAGTAATTTCAAATTGTTGACCACGGACCAAGTTTTCCTCCTTTCAGCTAGTTTTGAGAGGAGTTTGTCTTATTATTTCCCTGAGGGAATGCTTTCATGCTGCGGCTCATTATTAAATAAATAATATATGCTGTTTCTTTTCCAGTACAAAGTATTGCATTTTGATTTTGATTTTTTTCCTAAACAGGCTTCTCCAAAACAATCAGTGTCGATAGTGAACGAACGAGCCAATTTCCCCTCATTAAATAATCTCTCCAGCCATCCTCTCTAATGAATAACAGATGTGCTCTGATCTCTCAGGAGGGATTTGGACGGAGCTCCAGTCATCAAGAGACACAGAGCTGCCAAAACCAAACGCCAGTGACCAACACATGAGAACAGCACCACACAAACTCACTGAAACATCTCACTCTGCAATTACAACTCGTCTGTCTGTCTATCTATCTGTCTGTCTGTCTGTCTGTCTGTCTGTCTGTCTGTCTGTCTGTCTGTCTATCTGTCTGTCTGTCTGTCTGTCTGTCTGTCGTCCGTCTGTCGTCTGTCTGTCTGTCGTCTGTCGTCTGTCTGTCTGTCTGTCTGTCTGTCTGTCTGTCTATCTCCATCTGTCTCCGTCTGTCCGTGTCCTCCCGTCTGTCTGTCTGTCGTCTGTCTGTCTGTCTGTCTGTCTGTCTGTCTGTCTGTCGTCTGTCTGTCTGTCTGTCTGTCTGTCTGTCTGTCTGTCTGTCTGTCTGTCTGTCTGTCTGTCTGTCTGTCTGTCTGTTATTCTGTCATTCTATTATTCTATATTTAAAATGTTAATATTTTCAAATAATGCAATATTCAAATTCAAGTACTTTTGTCAGTAAAAACAACAGTTATATGAATTTGTATTTTAACTGATTTTATATTCTACTCCCTGACATACAAATTTGAATTGTAATTTTGTTACAGTGACAGAAGTGGATGGATTTGTTGGTTGTTATCCTGATTGGGTTGTGGTTGTTATGGTGACAGCAGTGGATGTGTTGATGGTTGCTATGGTGACCACATGTGTGATTGTTATGGTGACACATCAGTGGATGGTGTTGTCGGTTGCTATGGTTATAGTGTTTTTTTGTTATGGTGACAGTAGTGGATGGTGTTGTTAGTTGCTATTGCGACCACATCTGTGATTGTTATGGTGACACAGCAGTGGATTGTGTTGTCGGTTGCTATGGTGATAGTGTTGTGTAGTTATGGTGACAGCAGTGGATAGTATTATTGGTTGCTATGGTGATATTTTTGCAGTAGTAATGGTGAAAGCAGTGGAAGTTTTGTGGTTGTTATGGTGACACCGGAGTGCTGGTGTTGTGGTTGCTATGGTGACCACATCTGTGCTTGTTATGGTGACAGCAGTGGATGGTGTTGTTGGTTGCTATAGTAATCATGTCTGTGGTTGTTATGGCAATACAGAAGTGATAGTGGTGGTGTAAATGGTTGTTATGGTGACACGGCAGTGGATAGTGTTGTTGTTTACTATGGTGACCACATCTGTGTTTGTTATGGTAACAGCAGTGGATGGTGTTGTTGGTTTCTATGTGGATAGTGTTGCGGTTGTTATGGTGGTGGCAGTGGATATGTTGATGGTTGCTATGGTGACCACAGTCATAGACTTTGTTATTGGTTGTTATGGTGATGGTGTCATGTTGTTACGGTGAGACAGTAGTGGATGGTGATGGTGTTGTCAGCAGTGAATTCTGTCTGTGGTGTTTCCCCCAGCGTGTGTGTGTGTGTGTGTGAGGGTGGTGTGGTGTCAGTGTGTGTGTTGTGTGTGTGTGTGTGTGTGTGTGTGTGTGTGTGTGTGTGTGTTTGAGCGTGTGTGGCACCCTGTGCAGCGTGATGAAGTCGTTAAGAAGTCATTAGGAAGCCATTAAGATTCATTAAGAGAGCGAGGTGGCGGTGTAGTACTGTTCCCAGCGTGGAGGAGAGACTGTTAATCACACACTTTATTACTGGCCTCTGAGTTACAGAGTAAATATTACTCCAGTGAGATCAATGAGAGGCCATCCTAATGAAACACATGCCTGTGTGTGGAAAGACAACACACTCACACAATCACTGTCATCGTCTCTGCAGTAATAAAGCTGAGCGTTCATTTGTGCTCTCATTCTGTCAAACCACTCGCTCCAGCTTAACACTTGAAGAGAGAGACATTTTGAGATACTTCCTATCAGATGTGTGTGTGTGTGTGTGTGTGTGTGTGTGTGTGGTGTGTGTGTGTGTCGTGTGTGTGCGTGTGTGTGTGTGTGTGTTGTGTGTGTACAACTACTTCTAAAGAGTGTCTGATGACTCTTAAAACCTGTTTCAATGAAAGGAAGGCTTTTTGCATGATGAATTTTGATGTTTCTGCTGTGTTTTTATTAGGACTGACAATCAATTAAATGGTTTAATTGAGTCATTTACATGATATGCCAATTAATTCATCAAATTAATCACAAATGATCTCACAAACACTACTGTTCAAAAGTTTGGAGTCTCTACTGTTCACCAAGACTGCATTTCTTTAATCAAAAATACATTAAAAACAGTAATATTGTGAAATATTACTTTTAAACTGTTTTCAGTTTGAATATATTGTAAAATTTAATTTATCGCTGTGATCAAAGCTGCATTTTCAGCATCATTACTCCAGTCTTCAGTGTCACATGATCTTCAGAAATCATAATAATACGCTGATTTGCTGTTCAAGAAGTATTTCTGATTATTATCATTTTTGAAAACAGTATTGCTGCTTCATAATTTCGTGGAAACAGTGCTACATTGTATTTTCAGGATTCTTTTATTTAACAAAATGGCATTTATTTGAAATAGAAATCCTTCGTAACATTACAGATTTCCCTACTTTTGATCAATTGAATGCACCCTTTGCTATATTTCCTATATTTTCCCAAAAGTATTGGATTAGTATTATAATACATTTCTGGTGCCACTTTTGTGGTATGGAAATTAGCAGCTCTTTTGATGGAAATGGGTGAGTAAATACTAAGTCTGTCTTGTTTGGCTGAATTATTTCCCTTTAATCTTCTGAAATGAGTTTAATCAGGATTGGGCCGCGGTAGAGTGACTTTCTTAAGGTGCTGTAATGACTCATCCCAGTGCATTATGGGTAGACCTGGCTGACCTCACACTGACAGCTGAAGTCCTGTAGAGATGTACCTGAGCTCTGTAGCTGCGAGACAGCAGCACTTTAAATTCTCCTCGTCCTGACCTCAGCGTGACCTCCGAGTCGAAAGAGTCTCAGAGCGAGCGGGAGAAACAGGTGTGAGAGCAGGTCAGAGGTCAGCTCTGCTGCTCAATACTGTAAAGGTCAGCAGGTGTCGTGAGTGTGTTCAGGTGTGTGTGTGTGAGTGTTAGTTTACATACAGCTCCTGTGTGTTTGTGAGCTAAATCTCACTCCATGCACAATTCATGCAAAAAATAAGATGCCCTAGTTACTGTTTAGAATATACATCAGAATAAATAAGTCAGAATATAGGGTTGTAAGTCAAATCTTAACATGTAAACATAAGCAGCAATAGTTACCTAAAACACATAACATTGGGGAGACACCGAAATGAAAATTCTTGGCCGAAGCCGAACAAAATGAAACACTGGGCTGAAGGCTGAATGCCGACCGAACAAGGTGGATTTTTTTTCTCATGTATTTTGCCAATTTTTTCACTATTGCATAAATTAAATAGCCAAAAAGTGATTTTTTTATGTTTTGTCTTGTTTTTCAAAGAAAACAATCAACAATTACAAACCAATTTTTTAAATATTTACTTAACACTGAACATTTTTTTAACATAATAGCAGACATTATACCAACAAAGCATAATTGAACTTAAAATTAAAATGAATAATTAATATGTTTGGCCATTTTTGAGACCCCCGTCTTGAATCAGGCATGTATGCTTTTTTATACACAAATGAAGCCTTGCTGAGCAGAAGAGACTTCTTTTAAAACATTAGAATATATTACAGATCCCTATTTGAACACTATGTGTGATGTTGTTATTATTATCGTTATTGCTGTCTTTTTTATTTTATTTTACAGAACAACAGTAAAATCACAATACCAGCATGTATGAATATTGATGAAGTTCTTGCTTTTTTTGGCAGAAACTCGCAGGAAGTCCTCAGTGCTTCTTTTTGTTGACAACAGCAGATTTATAAATGATGTATCGCATTGTCGCACGCCTTTAAACAAATATAAACATGTTAGCCTTCTGAGCAACTGACGAGTAACACTGTTTCAGTGCAGATTTTCCTCACGCTTTGGACTTTGCACACATTTGAATACATGCAATTCATGCTTGTGTTAGAAAACAATATCCTGCCGTTTATTTACTAATCGTTTGAGGCCATTTCACGATTTCAATCATCACACATTAACAGCATCAACCACCTCTTCCTCTTCTCATCGGAGAGATGCAGTGCTAAACAGTCTCTCGTTGGTGCTTGTAATGATTTCTGTGTCTTTCTCGAGCAGTTTTAAATGCTTCCACACTCAGTCTAATATCATTCGATACAATATATTCGGTCTTTTTGCTTGTTCGGATGAACACCGACAGAGCTTTTTATTTTCTATTTTCAGCCGAACAATTTTGGTTGCCGAACATTCAGTGCATCCCTACATAACATTTCATTTAATTTAGTCCATAAAAGTCAGATGTGATGATGCTGTTTGGTTGTGACTGCTGAAACTCACTGAGTTCTGCCGTGAGAAGCAGGATCGGTTGACTTCTTCTCTTCTCTGTGTGCTGGTTTGTGGTTTGGAGAGGTTTTCAGCGCGTGTGGAGTCTCTCTCTGGTGCTGTCGTTCGGTTGGCATGGCTGGGCCGTCCGCTGGCCAACAGCTCTGTCTTTTCCGGCCGTGTGATGGCTGACGTGGAGAGAGGCTGGCAGTGAGGATGACACAATGCTTTACTCCACACAAACGTGTGTGCAACAGTCCGGAAGAGAGGGAACAAGAATAGTCTTATCACTACAGCTTTGTAAACTAGCATTGTTTCTTCTAAATGAAGCATTTTGTCATTGCAAAGATGAATGGCATGCTTGATGAATGAACGCACCTGTGTTTAGCATCCACACATCACTACATATAAGACTTATTCTCAGGGTTAGTGATTTGTGGAGCAGGATTTTGGACCAATGAGATTTCAGAGTGGGTGTGGCCACAGTGTACAACCAAGTGTTATTGTAGTATTCACATAATAAATGAAAATTTGATGTAAATGTACTCACTCTCAGGTCATCCAAGACGTAGATGAGTTTGTTTCTTCATCAGATTTGAAGAAAGGTAGCATTACGTCTCTTGCTCAGCAATGGATGCTCTGCAGTGAATGGGTGCCGTCAGAATGAGAGTCCGAACAGCTGATAAAAACATTCACGACCAAAACCCCAGTTTCAATGTTATTATAAAACTATGAAAGTATATACAATTATTTATTTTGATGAACACAAAGTGATAGTTCATTAGTCCAAATATAGCAGGTTTGTTGCCAAGCGACATGACCTCATAGATCATAGAATGAACAAATGATTTCATAAAGTTCAGATACACAATTGGGTATTTCATAACAGATTTAAATGTAGCTTATTGTAGTTGTAGAACTAGTACTGTTATCAAAAGACTGAGTACATACTTATTCTCTAGGTTGTATTTGAGTCCTCCTGGTTTCCTCATCATTCCCTGTAGCCTGTATGTGTGCGTGCCTCTGTAGCGTGGTGTTTTCAACAACTTCGTGTCAGGGTTCGGACATCGCGCTCCACGTTCTGTCTCGTTGTGTGAGGGGATTCGCTCGGCCCGCGCAATAACGCAGTTTCAAATAACCTGTGTACTGCCTCATGTTGTCCTTGTGCTTGTGGCAATTGTGTATTTCATCTGTGTGCTTTCATTTTTTCTTGTGTGAATATGAGTTTTCTCATTAGCTGCGTGTTCGTGTCCTGTTTAACAATTAAATAAAGCTTCTTTTTATGTCATGGGTATGTTTGATATTTAACCCTTTTCCCTCTGCATTTGAGTCCTCGCCCTCATCCATTTTCTATGGCCCTTGTAATTGAACAACTTCAGGATATTAGGGGATTAATAATTCAAATAACCTGACTGCCTCTCCAATTCATCTATTTTTTGAATAGCTGAACAATTAAATAAAGCCTCTTTTTAAGTAATGCTTTGATATTTAACACTAACTTTTTCTGGCTTTCCACTTTGGTTTTTTCCATCTGTCACAACACAGCTTTATTTAGATCTGTGCTGCTTTTACATGATTTGCATGTCACTTAAATATAATTAAATTAATTAGCGGCGTTGCTGTGGCAGTGTTGCTTTAGAAAGCCACAGAAACTCAACATCTGCCTCAGATCTGCCCGGAGCTGTGAAAACACAGAGAGAGACGTGACCCAGACCTTTCGCAATAATAGTAGATTGACCGTTTTGAGTGTTATTTTTTGCATTATTATTCATTTGTTATGAATATTTTGCTATTGAAGGAACAGTTCACCAAAAAAAAAAATGAAGGACTCGGCTGAAGATATAAACCTCTTTATGATGGATTTCGGAAGAAACAGCTCACTCATTAACTGAGTGGAATTGTCATGAATCTGGTTACCACCAACAACTGCACATCACATGCATACATATGATCAGGTCTTGATGCATTTCACATATAAGCAGCACTCCTCACTTGCACTCACTGCGAAGTCTTGTTTTGCCCTGGCTAACTTTCCGAAACCATTGCTTCACTTGTGTACCTGGACCGTTGCTTCTTCCTGATCGTTTGCTGCCTGCCACTGTTTTTCTCTGTATGGATCTGGCAGTTGCTCTGCCTCTGTTTATGTATCTGTCTTATCTACGTTGCCCTGATACCACTATTTGATATTTGTTTTCCTATCAGCATGTGGACTGGAGTGGACTTGTGGATTATTGTGATGTTTTTATCAGCTGTTTGGACTCTCATTCTGACGGCACCCATTCACTGCAGAGCATCCAGTGATGAACAAGTGATGTAATGCTACATTTCTCCAAATCTGATGAACAAACAAACTCATCTTGGATGGCCTGAGATTGAGTAAATCTTCAGCATTTTTTTTTTTTTTTATGAACTATTCCTTTAATTAATTGGTTTAATACAATATGGATTATGCAACTAGTGAATAACTAGATTGTGGTTTATGCTGTTAATGAGATTTAACATGATGTAAAACTGGTCATATCAGATCAGGGATGAGATGCATACTCAAAAGCTGGAGAGCTTCGAGGCACACTTTATATCTCTGTCTGAAATGATCCTCCGGTCGTCTCCTGCGGGGTTTCCAGTTGAAATCAGGGTCTTATTTTACAGCGGAGTGTTTCGGGAGCGTGATTTAGTGCTGCACGCAGCTTTGTGCGAGTGTATTTTTAGTGTAGCGGCTGATAATGAACATTAACTCCCACTGACTCTCTACACACCAGAGACAGAACTGGGGTGGCTAATTAACGCCTTGTGTAATTTCTCTGACCAACCGTGGAGCACCAGCGAAAAGACGAGCGATACATTAGCCGCTGATTGACTGCGAGATCTTCACTCGGCGCGGCGGGGAACTCTTGATTCTGCTCCGAGGTGAATAAACGGCCACATGCTTTGACTGAGAGATCTTGAGTTTTTATTTCAGCTCCGAGAGTTTCTGGCGTGTTTGCCGTTTGTTGAGAGAAACGCTGCGACGCTTTCAGAACATTGATGTGTTTGATTGACATGTCAACGTCTGACTCAACCAATGGCGTGAGTTTGGGGGCGGGGCTATCATTTTGATAAACTTGTGGCAGATAAATAAGATATCTAAATAAATAAGTGTTGGGGATCACATTTTGAGCACTTAACGCTTTTCTGAAACCTAAATCAACAATTTGGACACCATCCGGCCTCATGGATGGGGCTGCTCATATATATATATATATATAGATTGAGTAAATATAGTATATTTAGTTAGTTGCTTAGTTTATAAAAGAGTCATTAACTAAAAAATCCACATAATTGAATTTCTTATTTTTATTATTAATATTTTATTATTAGTGTATATGTGTGTGTTATATGCATATGTATGTGTGTGTATATATATATATATATATATACACAAATTGATCATTTATAGATATGTAATTATACTAATATATATATATATAAATAAATTGAAATAGAAGAGTTTGTGGATTTGCTTTCTTAAATATCTCTGGTGTTTTTAAGCTTGATTCATTAGTGTTGTTCTCAAAGATAAAATGTTTTCATATATTCTTTTTTATGATCCAATCAAATACTAATGACTAGCAATAAAAGAGCTTGAAATCAATGATGGTGTTAAAATGTCATATGTTTGCTTTAGACTCTCATTATAAACATTTATATGAAAAACCATTAGCTCATCAGAGCCGAGCGGGAAAAATCAATGCGCTTCTTATAGATACGATGAGGGACTGGACATTTAATATACTGTATGTGATCATTCTGCGTAAATCAAACTGCTGTAATTTGATCTGTAATGTGAGATCATGTTCTTGTAAAGCCTTGCTTGATTGTTGCTTTGGTTGTTGCTTGCCATATTATATGAAATAACTGAGTAAAAGCCAAAGCAGACAGCCCAACATCAGTGGTGTTTGTTGTCTGGGATGATAAATGTATTTATTTATGTAGCATATCACATCGACAAGCTAATATGAACATCTTTGAATGTCTCTTAGTACATTATAATTCCGGACATTGCTAACTTTATTGTGTAAGTGGTTCAAGATCATTTTGCCATATGATTAAATAAATAAATACAAATCACAAAATTTGTCTCAAAAGGGCGTAACTGTTGAAAAATCATATAGTCGACAGCCAGCTTTAGTCTTTAGATGAAGCCAGCAGCCTAGAAATCGTTTCTTGTGTTTATTGAACATCCGGATCGATTGGCTGTTGTTGTTGGAGCAGCTATTTGATCCTTTTGGATAATCATCTATGTGATGGGGTCTTTAACGCCAAATTATACTTCTGGAAGAGGTGTTAGTGAGACCAGCAGGGGGTGCTCACCCTGTGGTCTGTGTGGGTCCTAACGCCCCAGTGTAGTGACGGGGACACCATACTGTCAACAAACACCGTCTTTCGGATGAGACGTTAAACCGAGGTCCTGACTCTCTGTGGTCATTAAAAATACCAGGATGTCCTTTGAAAAAGAGTAGGGGTGTTACCCCGGCATCCTGGCCAAATTCGCCCACTGGCCTCTGACCATCATGGCCTCCTAATCATCCCCATACACTGATTGGCTTCATCACTGTCTCCTCTCCACCAGTAAGCTGTGTGTGTGGGTGAGTGTTCTGGTGCAATATGGCTGCCGTCGCATCATCCAGGTGGATGCTGCACATTGGTGGTGGATGAGGAGATTCCCCCTTCTATGTAAAGCGCTTTGAGTACCCAGAAAAGCGCTATATAAATGTAACAAATGAATTATTTTATTTTATTTTTTTTACGCGTACGTTAGCGTATCCTTGCAAAGTATACTTCGTATGCCCACACAGACGTTCGACGCATGCGCTTTGCGCCAAATTGCAATACTTCTCCTGGCTTAGCGGTGACGAAGGAGTCCGGTAAGCACAGCGGAAAGGTTAGCCGTGACCAAGTATTGCTGCAAGCTACCGTTTGGGAAGCTGGACAGTGTCTAAGCTTAATCCGGAAGTGTGTGAAGCCATATGTTTATGCCGTTTTTCTTCGGCTACCTTGTGAATCGATACCCACACGACAGCGTTTCCATTTGCGGATAAACTAATTACTGCAAGAGAGTTTAATGCGCATGTGCGACCTGCGCGTACAGTACGCGCTTACTGCTCTGATGACGAAATTCGCATACACGCTGTCCCTCATGTACAAAGTGAAGTATACTTTGGCCTTTAGAGTCACAGGATTGAACCCATGAACCGCTGAAACCCTAAAGACACTAGGGTCCGTCTCCTGCTTGTAAACAAACACAAGCATGCCGGCTTTGTGAAGTGAATCAAATCCTAAAGAGATTCCTGAAGAATCAAGAGTCGTCTGAAAAAAACAAACAAATCATAATCACAGGTGTTTCGGTCATTTCTGAGATTGGATTATTTATCAGGATTACTCACTGACTTTGGAAACATCAGCCATTTAGTGAAAAAAAAAAAAAATTTAGTTATAATGTATTGCTGGTTGTGGTTTTGTAGCTCTTTAAACACTCATACTGTAGGTATATTTTTCGTTTATAATTTGTTTTAATCAGTAGAGGTCATTTGCAAATTAGCATAATTGCTCCAGCCTCCCTAAATGTTAATGAAGAGCATATTTTAACCTTCTGTTGTAAAGACCGATGTGCATATATGAATATATAAATAATGATGTTGATAGGTTTGAGTTCTCTGTGACCGTCCTGCACGAATCCATGCAAGAGTCCCGTTAATATGGAAAATAATGTGTTTCCCTGCAGAAGGAGCCTGCTTTCACACTCACACGCGGCTGTGATACAGAGAAGAGAGAGAGAAACCAATTACAAATCACATTCACTATCTGGATTCAGTTGAAGTTTCATCTGTCCAGTCCTGCTCTGATACAAAAATGATGAGATTCCCACATTTCTAGACATCATACTTATCCGTTAATGGAGCATCCAGTCCCAGAATGCATTGCAACAGGATCAGTGAAAAAGTTCGCCAAAGATGGTGGAGCCAAAAGACTGTTTATATATATATATATATATATATATATATAGACTGACATAACTGACAGTTTGAGTTTATTTCTCATGCATTTCAATCATAAAGGCTGCTATTCAAAGATAAATGTACAGTCTCTTCGCCTCCAAGATGTCATGCCATTCATAATTTATTTAGATAAAACTGGCGTCACATCGGGGAGTTATTCTTTTTTAATACTAGAAGATTACTCAATATTATTTACATAAATTCGGATTTGACTCTAAATTAATTTCTCTATGCTTTCCCATCTGCCTCAGTGCAAACCAATGGTGTTCGTTCGCCACCCTCTTTATTCCAATGGAGCGCATGTGAAGCAGTTTGAGCTGCATTTCATGTAAAGGTGCTATTCATATAGAAAAATACATAATAATAATAAACATTTTACTAAAAATACAGCTCGCCTCACACCCTTGTTATTTAATATAGCTATTGAACCTTTGGCCATCTGGCTTCATAGCCATGATGCATTTAAAGGCATTGTCCGGCATGATCAGGTCCATAAACTTTCCCTTTATGCGGATGATTTGTTATTGTATATCTCCGACCCTTTAATTTCTCTCCGTCCAATACTAGATATTCTTGACCAGTTTGGCCGCCTCTCAGGGTACAAGTTCAATTTTCTAAAATATTTTTTTATAAATAAATTGTCTAAATCTCTCCTTTTCTCTACATTCGCCTTTAAGTTAGCCTTGGATGGGTTTAAATATTTGGTCATATTTATAACCAACTCGTTTACTTGTTTTTTTAAGAATTTTATACCACTTTTGGACAAATGTAAATTAGATTTTGCTCGATGTAGCTCCCTCTCCTTATCATTAATAGGTCGCGTCAATCTTATTAATATAATTATCCTGCCAAAGTTCTTGTATCTTTTTTCAACATGTCCCATTCTGTATCAATAAATCATTTTTTACTAATTTAGACCAGCAATTGAATGGGTTCCTTTGGAGTAACAAGCCCGCTTGTATTAGAAAATCAGTTCTCCAGCTTCCCAAATCTGAAGGGGGTTTAGCGCCTCCAAACTTTCGATATTACTTCTGGGCATGTAATATTACTAGATTACTTTATTGGGTTGGCCTTAGGTGTTGTGCCTCTAGCCCGCCCTGGTTAGACATGGAGATATCTTCTTCTCATTCCTTACTTTCTAATATTTGTTCACAGCTTCCTCTTGAAGTAAACTAAATTTCGAGCAATCCAGTAGTTATCAACACTATTAAGATTTGGCTTCAATTCAGGAAACAATTTGGTTTGCACAGAGCCTCGATTTATATGCCAATTTCAAATAATCATTTATTTCCCCCGTCCCTTTCAGACCGTGTCTTTGATATTTGGGCAAGTAAGGGTCTTTGTACTTTGAACGACTTGTATGAAAAATAAATCTTCTTTTCTTTCTCTTCGTTATCAGTTAGATTCAATCTTCCTAATAGCCATCTTTTCATTTTTTTTTTTCAAGTGAGGCACTTTATTCAAAGTTATTTCCCCATTTTCCCAATCAGCCCCCTGAATCAGAACTTGATTTCATTCTCACCCTTGACCCTGGTCAAGGACGGCTGATATCCACCATTTATTGTAAAATAATCACCTTAACCTCATCTCCAGTTGACTTTTTGGGAGCAGGACTTGGGCATTGATATAGCTGAAGACCAGTGGAAGAACATTCTTGGTGTAATTCCTTCTTTGTCTATTTGTGCTAGACATGCTCTAATACAATGCAAAGTGCTTCACAGAGCTCACTTCACTACTGCTAAACTGGCCAAAATATTTCCTAACAGAAGTGAAGCATGCAACAGATGCAAACAATCTCCAGCTGATCATATTGATATGTTCTGGTCTTGCCCGAGGCTAATGGACTACTCGTCAGACATGTTTAGAACCCTTTCTCAGGCCCTTAACGCCACCATTGCCCCTAATCCATTGACTGTTCTGTTCGGCCTTCTTCCAGATTCAGTTGCATCATCCACAGTACACTGCGTCATTGCCTTTACCACTTTATTAGCTAGGCGTGCCATCCTTCTTAAATGGAAACATGCCTCTCCCCCATCACACGAGGATTGGATGCGAGAGGTATTGCAATGCATCCACCTTGAACAAATCAGACACTCTTCCAGAGGATCATTGAGATCATTTTACAAAATATGGAGCCCTATACTGGGTACTATCGAGAACACAACTGTAACATCAGGGCTTTCTCATTAGAATCTTATTATAGGGGACCATTTGAATAGACCTTAATTTTTATTTTTATTTTTGTGGCCGTTGACAGGGGTTGTGGGAGGTGGTTTTGTTGCTGTGTATTTGTTTTGTTTCTTATTTTACCTCTTGTCAGACACCCTGTTTCATTTTGTAATTGAGGTAATACATTTTATATGTCTGCAAAATTCAAAAAAAAAACTTGAAATTAAAAGTATAGATAAATAGAGTTACGGTACATTTAAAAATGGATTATTTTATCAAATATTTGTGTGAGCTTTGTATTTTTTATTTATTTTTTTGCTGGGATTCAGTGTTTTTTTCTGTTCTAAAACTAAAATTATAAAAAAAAAATTTCCATGAATGGAAATAAAGCTGAAATTAAATACTATTTAAATATTAGATGAAAAAACTTAGAAAAACTCAGAAAATGTGAATTAAAGAGTAGAAGAACCACAATGATTAAAATTGTTAACAATTATAAAAAAATATAAAAATTAAGTTATAAAAATATTAAGCTGAATATAAATATATTAAAACACAAAAACTAATAAAAATGATAACAGCGCACAAAAACTTAAATGGCAAAACTTAATACTAAAACAACACTGGTAATAATTTCTTTATATTATTATCATTGACTTACTATTATAGTTATTTATTTAATATATATATCGTTTTTATTGATATTTGTCAGTTTCAGTTTTAGCTATTTTAGTACATTAAGTTAAACTAAATGAAAATAAGAAATGTTGGCAACTAGCTAAAAAAAAATATATTTATTTTTATTTTGGTTAATTTCAGGTACACTTTACAATTTCAGGTCCACCAAATAATTAAAATGTTGGCAATATTTATTCATCCTTCACTTGTTCCAAACCTGTAGAAGTTCTTTCTTCTGCTACACACACACACACACACTCACACACCACACACAGTCACAACACACACACACACACACACACACACACACACACACACACACACACACACACACACACACACACACACACACACACACACACACACACACACCACACAACACACACACACACACACACACACACACACACACACACACAGATATTTAGAAGAATGTTGACGGTAACCATTGAATTCCATAGTGTTTTTTCTTTACTATGTAAGTCAATGGCTACTGTCAGCTGTTTGGTCACCAACAGTCTGCAAAATATCCTATTTTGTGTTCAACGGAAAGAAGAAACTCATGCAGATTTGGAACAAGTGGAGGTTGAGTAAATGATAAGAAAATGTATATTTTTGGGTGAACTACCCCTTTATTATAATCAGTCGTGAGTCAAGTATCTTGTGTGTTACTTATGTTCCATGTGAAGTTGTTGCCATGCAGACTGATGCATATCCAGTCACTTGGTCTCTTCAATAGGATGCTGTCTTCGGATGTCGCTCCCTGTGTAGACAGCAGACAGCTGACTCGATTCAGAACAGATCCAGTATCTGTTCCTCTTGCTGCTCATTTCTGGAGGAGCTCGAACAGATTGAGTTTTATTTCTTCTCCGACAGACTCGAAACTTGTTTGAGTTGGTCTAATGATCTGCATGTCTAATTTAGACACAGCCATGAAAGTTTCAGGCTTCTTTTCTTTTCTCCGCCAGCTAATGAGTTTAGCTCCATGGACGGATGTGCAGTTTTAATTGACAATTGGCAGGCAGATTGCAAACGAATCACTAAAAAAACACGTTCGTTTCCCTCGAGGCGGCAGCATTATGCAGCAACCTGAGGTAATATAGGAAGACTTGTGAGGAAAAGATGCTTGAATGATAAAGTTTATGAGTTAGAAGATGAATGAATCTGTCTGTGAGAGAGAGAGAGAAGATCTGGACCTTCATAACATCATGTCTAATTACTTTCATGCAGTGCCAGCGCTGATGTTCACAGTCATGCCATGACATATCACTTCTACATTAAAACTTGAATCAAGAACAAGAAGACTGCAAACTGATAACATCCAGTAATCAAGTAAACAGCTCTATCTGAAACACAATGAAAGCCCTGTAAAGCCTGACATACGAATAATAAACAGATTTTTATTTTAATGGACCAGTTTATTGAACCAAAAAAGGCATAAATCAATCAGTCAATAAAAATGTGCATGTGTTTTGTAAAGCCTGGCATATTAAATCATCATTTTAATGGAACAGTTTATTGAACATTTTGATAAAATCTAAATAAAATTAAATGAAACGAAACTAAATTAAATGAAATGTGTTTTGTAAGAAATAATAGTCAGAAAAACTATTTTAATGGAACAGTTTATTAAATCCTAATCAATAAATAAATAAATAAATCAGTTATATGTGTTTCATAAAATCTGAATCTGGCATATGAATAATAGTCAGAAAAATCTCTTTTGTAAAAATAAACAGTTTATTAAATCCTTACCAACCAATCAATCAATCAATCAATCAATCAATCAATCAATCAATCAATCAATTAAATCAATCAATCAATCAATCAATCAATCAATCAATCAATCAATCAATCAATCAATCAATCAATCCAATAACAATTAATCAATCAATGTAATCAGTTATATGTGTTTCGTAAAACCTGGCACATGAATAATAGTCAAATAAATATATTTAGTAAAAATAAACAGTATATTGAACATTTTGATACAGTCAATAAAATAAAATAATAAAATAAAATAAAAAGTTTGCATGTGTTTTGTAAAGCCTGGAATATTAAATCGTAGTTAGAATTGTTATTTTTTTTAATAGAAAAGTTAATTGAACCTATAGATGGATGGATAAGTCCAGTAAGTGTTTATCTTAAAATATTATAACAATATCAAAGTTAATCTTAGGTTTGCTTGATAAAAATCAGTACAGATTGCACAGCATAAACACACATGAAGCACGAGCTGAAGCTGGATGTTTGTACAGTGATACTAAAAGGCCTTTTACCTGCTAATAAAGTCTGAACTATCAATCAGACGACAGACGGCATGCAGTTCAGTAGTCGGCTTATGTCATAGAGTCATTTCTGGCGTCTGGATGGACTCTACATCGTATTAACATGCGAGCAGGATTCACTATTCATGCTCCGGTCACTCACAGTCTGACCTCCGGACATCAGGAGTGCTGTTAGTATTCTGATGACCCTCGACTGACACGGACTCTGCTTACGGGGCCGAAGAGTCGCGCTCCCGCCGTCACCATCGACTTTCCTGCTCGTCTGGTTATAAAGACACGCTCAACGTCAGCTTGATGTTATGTCTGAATCTTCTGTGACTACGGGCTCCCAACCTTTCTTCAGCCGAACCCCTGTGAGCTAAATCATTTAACTCTGGACATTTTAGCCAGCATTATCCCTTCAAAAGATAAAATGAATGGAGGTCGAACATCACTGCTGTTTAAAGGTCAATTTGATTGTGAATAGTACCATGTAACAGCCGTTTTAACACCATTTTAGTGGTGGTTTGAAATTGATCTGTCTGTCTGTCTGTCTGTCTGTCTGTTATCTGTCTGTCTGTCTGTCCGTCCGTCCGTCCATCCGTCATCCGTCCGTCTATCTCTGTCTGTCTGTCTGTCTGTCTGTTGTCTGTCTGTCTGTCTGTCTGTCTGTCTGTCTGTCTTGTCTGTCTGTCTGTCTGTCTGTCTGTCTGTCCGTCCGTCAGCCTGTTTTTCCATCTATCCATCTGTCTGTCTGTCTGTCTGTCTATTCGTCTGTCTGCCGGTCTATCCATCTGTCTGTCTGTCTGTCCGTCTGTCTGTCTTCCGTCCGGCCGTCAGCTGTTTTTCCATCTATCCATCTGTCTGTCTGTCTATCCATCTGTCCGTCAGCCTTGTTTTTCCGTCTATCCATCTGTCTGTCTGTCTGTCTGTCTATTCGTCTGTCTGTCCGTCTGTCTGTCTATGTCTGTCCGTCTGCCTGTTTTTCGTCTATCCATCTGTCTGTCTGTCTGTCTGTCCGTCCGTCCGTCCGTCCGTCCGTCCGTCCGTCTGTCTGTCTGTCTGTCTCTCTGTCTGTCAGTCTGTCTGTCTATCCGACTGTCTGTCTGTCTTTCTGTCTGTCTGTCTGTTCTGTCTATCGACTGTCTGTCTGTCTATCCGACTGTCTGTCTGTCTGTCTGTCTGTATCTCTGTCTGTCTGTCTGTCTGTCTGTTGTCTGTCTGTCTGTCTGTTCTGTCTGTCTGTATCTCTGTCTGTCTGCTGTCTGTCTGTCTGTCTTTTATCTGTCCATCTATCCAACTGTCCATCTGTCTGTCTGTCTGTCTGTTCCATCTATCTATCTGATTTATGGTTTTATGAATTTTCATTACTTTTTTCATAGTTTGAGATTGATAACAATATGAAATGTTATAAAACAAAGCTGTTGTTTTAATAATTGTAATAACTGGTTTGGATCTGGTTCTATAACTTAGATCCTTTTTTCTCAACATTTATGACTCTTTTGACCAATAACCTATCCAGTTGATAATGATGATGCTGAATCCAAGGTCGTTGGTGACTCATATATATATATATCCACTAAATACCACTTAATTAAAGTGGAAATATATTGATTTATAGTTGTTTTGGCTTGTTGTAATGCTTGTTTTGTCTAAATGTAAGTCCTTTTAGGCCCCCTTGAATATTTTCTAAGGACCCTGTAGTTGAGAACCACTGATTTATACAATATTTTGTACCTTTAATTTAACATATTTACAATTGAGCAAATTTCGTGTACAGTGTGTGGGAGTTTTGAACTGAGCTGTAATTAGCCTACATGAATATTGATATTGAGTCTTTATTATCTCGTTGTTGAAAAACATAAACTATGAACAGCAACAAAGCATAAAAACACATAGTTGCTAATGGCTGTTTCTGGTCAGAGGATATTGCTCTGTTTGATTTGTTTATGTAGTTTTTGGTGGGAAAAGTTTCAGTTTTTTTACACAGATAAGCACATTCAGAATCAGAGCCGGCCTAATTGTACCTCAGAGTGCTAATAAATACACGCATGAATAACGAGCGGAGTCATGAATAATGCAAACCCTGAGCGGGACAGAACTGGCTGACACTCAAAACTCCCCAAAATTACAGGATGAGAGCGGACGGGCCCGTTCGTCCAGAAACAGTCCAATTCTGTGGAAATAGATTGAGCCGGATGAATCTCACCCGCTGTGTCAGGAGGATGATGAGAAACCAAATGATGGTGCAGAAAATCATGTATGCCTGAACAAAGGGATCATATCATGGGAAACATGATTTTTCATGATCTCTTGAAATATAACAAGGTTGATTTGGGGACATAATGTAACTTTCCAAATGCAGAACTGGACTGTCCATCCAGAACATCTGCTAAAACATCAGAAATGACTCGTCTTCAACTACAAGCCATTCTGTGTTATAGCATTTGATTTTTATTCAACTTGATACAAATCCACCCCCCCCCCCATTTTATTATATGAAAGTCACAGTAAAGTTACCTAAAACATTTTATCATGCAGTCATTAATTTGCACTTATTATTTTGTGTATTTTATCTTTGTCCCAAACTCAGATTTTACAATTTT
>JAPDDN010000445.1:0-46466 GCA_027422405.1 Ptychobarbus kaznakovi
GGAAAGTGAAAGGTCAGGAAAATTGTGAAAGACACCATTTGAATTCATCTATATTGGTGTGTGTGTTTCAGACTCACTGAAATGACTCCAAACTGAAACCCAACTCTTTCTCGACCCAGCGTGTTTGATGGCCTGTAACGCGCTCTCTCTCCTTCTCCAACACACTCTCTCTCTCTCTCAACGGTCTGCACTCTATCTCTCACTCACTCTCACTCTCTCAACACTCCTCCTCTCTCAACCTCTCTCACTCTCTCACACACTCTCACTCTCTCACACACTCTCACACTCCTCTCTCGACACATACTCGCTCTCTCACACGCTCTCACACACTCTCTCTCTCTCTCACCTCTCTCTCGCTCACTCTCTCTCACACTCTCTCTCTCTCACACTCTCTCACTCTCTCACACACTCTCTCTCACACTCACTCTCACTTCACTCTCCTCATCTCTCTCTCTCACACACTCTCTCTTCTCTCCTCCACACACACTCTCACACACAACAACAACATAAGTAAATAACCACAAATAATAATAACATCCATCTAAATAAATGAAAAGATCAATTAAGTCAGTTTCGAGTGAATCATGTTGAACATGTAACATTATGAATGGTTAACACATATTTAGCAGCGAGTGCAGCTGTGTTCTCATCTTCTCCAGTAAGAAGGCATTATCTTAGAATCACTGAGCCGTAATGAAGGGATCAGGGCTTCAAATCTGGGGAGAAATGTTTCCTCCATAGGAGATATTTTGGGACACATCATCAGAAAGTGTTTCTCGTCCTCTAAAAAAGAGAGTTTGACTTTTAGGTCTCTACAAAAAAATGTACAATTTCAAAAATACATCATGAGAAAAAAAAAGAAAAAATATTATTATTTTTTTTACCCACACATAAATAAAATAGATATGTGTAAAAAATAAAAATTTTGATTGAACACCTGCACATTATTTACCAACTTGTATTAAATATACTCCATATTAATGCAAGATTTTATTAATCCCTTAAAAATTAAAATAACATCAGTTGAGCCCTTATCAATCAATTTACTTTTTCTTGACAACCATATAGCCATCTTGGCTTGCCCAAATAAATAATTTAATAAGACTCTCCCTTCTACTTCGACTGTACTTGGGTCCATAAATAAACATTTCAGGTGTAAAAACCTCCCCAAGTGTTTGACAGCACCCCTCCAACTTAATAAAATAACTGTTGTAACCTCACACACGATTAAAAAATAAGTGAAAAACTGTTTCTGATATTCCACAAAACATACAACCCTCCCCTACCTTTGGATCAAGGTGCGCTCGGTGTGTGTTCTGTGGCTATTATTCCATGCACAATCCTCCACTGCTAATCACCAGTTCTTTTCTCAATCGGAGGTTTGTACAAGGTCCTCCAGCAGCACTTAACCCAAAGATCTCTTGCCATTTAGACTCCCTCACGCTCTGAAGATGAAGATTTCACACCTTCACACACAGAGCATAAATAGTTTTATTTCCAGCATTGCTAAAAAGTCCCAGCTGAGGTGTCTTAAAAGAAAGCAACCCATTGTCCATTTCCAACCAAGTTCTCATATCAGCTGAGAAATTCAGCTCCGGGAAGACCGACGTCTCTACCTCCCCAACACATGTCTCTAAGGATAGTCTATAGTCCGGTGGAAAAAACTCTCAACGTTATTTGAGTCAACAATCTCTCCGCCACCCGAACTGATCTCATGCCCAGCTTTGATGCCAAGTTCTCAGCAGAAATCCATCCATCCTCAGAGACATAATGTCCAATTTTAGCCATCTTTGCCAACCACAGTGCTTTCCTAAGGGACTTTGGTTAAAGGAACTGATTTTAAATTCTGCACTTGATTTGGGCATTTTTAATTCAAAGTCCCTTCACACAATTTAATTGTTAAAAAACGACTTCTTACCAAAGCTCCTTTAACTTATTCATTTAAATAAGAGCTCAACTGATTTTTCTTTTCAGTCCACAGTTCCTGTAGATTTTGAGCATCGCTATCATTCATGCTCCTTTCAATGTCAATAATCTCTTTTTCCAACCCCTCTAAGGTCTTTTTCAAAACTAACGAAGAATGAGATGTATATTGCTGACAAAAACTTCTTATGTGCACTTTACCAACTTCCCACCACTCAATAATATTTTCAAGAGCATTTATCACTTTTCCAGGTCTCCATAAAAAGTTTAAAATTCTCACAAAATTGTTTGTCTTCCAGAAGTTTAACATTAAAACGCCAATAATAGCTCTTATGAGTTCTTTCAGTTAAAACACACTCAATTGTAATACGTTTATGATCAGAAAGGGCAGTTGGAATGATAGCCGTATTAACAACCTTATTTCTACCATTTTGTGATATATAAAATCTATCCAAACCTGCCCCAGAAACCCTACCATTACTAACTTTCATCCAAGTATACTGTTGCTCTGAAAGATTATGCTCTCGCCATACATCGGAGAAATTAAGATATTTGATAATATTGCTGACTGTGAATAAGGCTCTTCTCCGGTCTTGTGTAAAGTCTAAAGTACAGTTCCAGTCTCCACCTAACACAATAACATCACCATCCCGCTGTTGTTTTAAAACATGTCCTAATTTAGAGAAAAACTGTACTCTATCTGCTCCATTATTAGGGGCATAGATATTCACAAACAGAAATACAAAATTCCTAATTTTAGCCCTTACAACCAATAACCTCCCTGGCACCTCTTCATTTTTGGATAAAATGTCAACTTTAAGATTAGGAGAAAGAAAGCACAGCCACTCCAGCACTTAAACTAGTCCCATGGCTAAGAATGGTCTCTCCCTTCCACCAGAATCCCCAATCAACCTCATTATTTGACTACTATGTGTTTCTTACAGTAAGACAACACTCAAATCCTTTAGTCGTATAATTTCTGACAATAAACAATTTTTCTCCCATCCCTCATTAACATTAATTGATCCCAACCGCAAGATCTCCATAAGCAAAGGGAGTAGAAAGAAGAAAAAGCAGAAGTTATTTAGTTTTCCCCCTCGCTTTCCCTGTCTTTTTTCCTGTCTAAGAACAGTAATATATTTCTTAAGACGAAACCGCTTCTGTTGTGAGAGCTCCTCAAGACTGCTCACTTTCCTAGCCCACGTCACAGAAGAAATAAACTCGTCAATGTCAGGGAAAAAAAATCACCTACCTCGACACCTGCTTTTCCTTTAGTTTCGTCCAGAAAATAATTTATTTGTTCCACAGAATACATATCTTTATCAGTTCCTCTTGCGAAATCTGATCACTGATCTCTTGTTCCATCATCAGTACACTGGGATAAGACATCCATCTCCTCAGCCATATTCTCATCATTAACTTCACACACATCTTCCACACCACTCTTGACCTCACTCTTATCAATAACTACTTTATCACTTCCAGAGACAGAGCTAAAACTAGAAACAATTACATTAGTCTCACTCAGCTCTTGCTGTTCTCCTTCCTCTAGCTCCTCGTCTTGCTGTTTTTCACCAGCTCTTGTTTGTTGATCGTCATGAGACGTGGCCGCACGCTGCTCATCTTTATGGGGACATGCGAAGCGTTTATGCATTCAAAACACCTCAGGCTGTCAGTACTGGCATAAACCATGTACGAACTCTCTCCATGAATTACACGGAAAGACGCTTCCAAAGTGCGTTCCGGAGAGTTCAGAAACATAAAAACGTGGCGCCTAAAACAAAGGACATGTCTCAACACGGCATTTTTACAACCAAGAGGAATCATTCTTACCAGGCCCTGCAAACTTTCCAGACCTCTGCAATTCTTTCGTGACAGTCTCATTAGATATAAACGGCGGGAAATTTGAAATTGGAAAGCGGGGTTACCGTAACAAACGTTTCTTTTACCCAAATTCCGCTCACAGTCAACTGGTTAACCAGTGAGTCTGATTTTAAAAAGACAACGATGGCTTTATTCATTCCGCGAGGCCGAGATGATGTTCTCAAAACCCACCTGCTCTCCGATCTCTAGGAGCAGCTCTTCCACTGTCACCCCAGGTTCGGGTACACACCTGCACCCATTACGAAGTGACAGGGACGGCGTTCCTTGCACGGGAACAGATGCCATATCGGCGTCTTGAAACCGTGCAAGCGTCACTAGAAAAATCTATTTTACTAATTATAAGACAGTCTAGCGAGGAGAAAAAAATAAATATAATATTGTAAGTAAAGGCCTCTACAACCACTCTCACCGAAAACCCCCAACTCCTGCAAACTCCCAGCATGCACTACGTGAGAGAGGGAGAGAGCGAGAGTGTGTGGGTGGAGAGAAGAGAGAGAGAGTGTGTGTGAGCAGTGAGAGAGAGAGAGAGAAGAGAGAGTGTGAGTGAGAGTGAGTGTGAGAGAAAGAGAGAGAGAGTGTGTGTGGAGTGTTGTGTTGTGTGCAGTGTGTGTGTGAGAGAGAGAGAGAGAGAGAGAGAGTGAGTGTTGTGTGTGTGTGCGTGTGCAGAGTGAGTAAAGTGAGTGAGTAGTGAGTGTGTGATGTGTGTGTGTGAGAGAGAGAAGAGAGAAGTGCTGAGAGAGAGAGAGAGAGAGAGAGAGAGAGTAAGTGTGTGTGTGTGTGTGTTGCGTGTGCATGTGTGTGTGTGAGAGAGAGAGAGTAAGTGTGTGTGTGTGTGTGTGTGTGTGTGTGTGCGTGCGTGTGTGTGGCGAGAGAGAGAGAGTAAGTGTGGTAGTGAATGTTTGTGTGTCACACAACAGTGGGAGAGAGAGAGAGAGAGAGTAAGTGTGTGTGTGTGTGTGTGTGTGGTGAGTGTGAGTGTGATGAGAGAGAGAGAGAGCACACAACAGCAGCACACTGATAATCACTCAGAATACTAAAGGAGGTAGAACTTTTTCATATTTGGCTCCCAAACTCTGGAATAGCCTTCCTGATAACGTTCGGGGTTCAGACACACTCTCTCTGTTTAAATCTAGATTAAAGACACATCTCTTTAGCCAAGCATTCATATAATGCATCTCATAATCTTGTACTGCAGTTATATCTGATCAAACGCACATTATTATACTTAGCTTGGTTTGAACAAATCATTTTTGCTTGGATGGAACAACAGCTTCGATAATTATGTCTCTTTGTTTATTTCTGATTAACATCCCGTGGAAACTAGGAATTACACAAGCTTCAGTCTGGATCCAACCCTTAAATGATCCGAGATGACCGAACACCTCGAGAAGAGATGATGCCAAGATTGCCAACCCCTCAGACAATACATATAATTAACCACATTTTGCCATAAGTTAAATATATTAGGTTTCTACAATAGATGTATATATTGTAGAAACTTAATATATTTAATATATTTGTCAGCTCTGATCTGTCTTATTAAAATAAATAAATAAAATCTTTAAACAAAGAATACCACCGCAACCACATAACTTTACAGCAATCACTTAGAACTCTAAGCACATCAGAATATGTAGCCTAAACATTTTAATACGCATATAAACATTACACATGCATACGCACGCACTCACTCACACACACAGAGTTTTAAGCAGTGAAGACATTTGGCATATTTCTGTTACATTTACATTCCTGATGAATTCTCCAGTGTTAGCAGTGCTCTCATTAAGATGCTGTCTGAGAGTGAGAGTGTGTGTGAGAGAGTGTGTGTGTGTGTGTGCAGGTGTGTGTGTGTGTGTGCGTCTGTGCAGTCAGGAGGTGAGACACTATTTTCTAGCGGCGCTGAATTTCACACAACACCTTCACCAGAGGCTCAAGGTCGCTGTGACGACAGGTTTGACAGTGAAGCGGAGTGTGTGAGTGTGTGTGTGAGAGTGTGTGTGTGTGTGTGTGTGTGTAATAAATATGGGGCAGAGTGAAACTGGGTCGCAGCAGCACAATGTTCTCCAGATATTTGGATGCTGTACTTTCAGAAGGAGATGCTTTATTATATTCCTGAAAAATATACCAACAGAAGAGGAGAGAGAGAGTTTATCTATCTGTCTATATTGCCATCTGTCTGTCTGTCTTTCTGAATATCTATCATTTTGAAAAACTATCGGTCTACTATCTATTATGAAAAATTTGGCCGATACCGATAACTCTTTATATTTGAAAGCCGATAACCGATATGTTGGCCGATAAATCTATATCCAAATTTGTATATACTTTTTGAGAGCCTGATAAAAAAAAACAAGGTCTCATCATTAAAACCACATCCCAAACACTTCAACATAAGCAGCCTAGTTAAAATATTTTACTCTCCCATTACCAAATTTCACCAGGAACAAGTCTCACAAATAAAATAAAAATAATGCATCAATAATGCAAACAAGTCATTGGACATCATTACATGTGTAAAGAATCAAAATGCATGTGCCATGGATGAATAAAACAGAAGAACCACCTGCATGGACAATATAATGAAATTATATTAGTGCCATTTACAGTTTGAAACCAGGATTGTTGATGATTTATTTCTAAATTGGTTTAATAAGAGAAAAGCTATAACTCTGAACTGTTGCGGTGGATAAACATCAAACATGCTATCAGATTGAAACAGTATATGAATCTCCAGTTTCAGCGTGTTTTGTGAGCTCTTGACGCTCATGCAGATAATGCCTAAACCCTTAACTTTTTAAAGTGTCTTGTTACATATATTACATGTCTGTTATATGAGATAAACAATGAAGATGCATAATTACATGCAAGTAACCCTAGCCAAACCATTTTTATATTTTTGATCAACAAATGCAGTCTGGTGAAAAGAGAATAAACACAAATTTACTGACCTAACGTTTGAATGCGAAATACACATCATGGTAAGACCATGGCGCATTTGTTGATGAGAATAACCTGTTCCTCTCTCTTTTGTACAAGGCTGTGCAAACACACACACACACACAACACACACACACACCCACAGAACTTCACACCACACACACACACACAACACACACCACACACACACACACACACACACACACACACACTCCACACACACACACACACACACACACACACACCACACACACACACACCACACACACACACACACACACACACACACACACAAGAGTGTAACACACCACACACACACACACACACACCACACACACACACACACACACAACACACACACACCACACACACACACACACACCACACACACACACACACACACACACACACACACACACACACACACACACACACACACACACACACAGAGAGATGAGCTCTGGCCGTTGTTGTTCTGTTACTGTAATGAAGGATGCTGTTCAGAGTCTTTATTGGTTCTGTGTCTTCAAAGGGTCTGACACCATCATCACCATCATCTTTTCATCATCATCACCATCATCATCTCTCCATCAGACGGCCGGGGTGTGTGTGTGTGTGTGTGCGATCACGAGTCTCAGCCTCCATTACTTGTCTCGGCCCTTTTCCACGCTCACAGCTCTTTGAACTTTTCCAACCCTCAATTATCTGTCTTCTTCCAACACAAAAGTCTCAACTCTTCTTTAAGACTTGTATATGTAAATGAGCTCTGTTGTGATTGGTGACCTTTCAATGTCGTGTGTTTTTTTTATTTTATCATAATTTTATATAGTTTTATTCTCGTACAGAGAACTTGCTCTAACATCTTGTTGCACATAGTGGGAGTGTGTTGTCCAGACTTTTCAAAGTGAAAAAGGCAGTTCTTTTGTCCCCCGTCTCTCTCTTTTGTCTTTCCTGATTTTCTCTGAGGGTTACTGAAGGTCTTTCATCCTCAGACTGCTAAAAATGTTTGGATCAAACAGCGCAAATCTGAAGTGTCTCTGGTGAACAAGGAATTTACACTAAAGAACTGCAGGGTTAAAGCATTATCGGCTTAAAGAATACGAAATTATTCTTATCGGGAATTGGGATACCGGGTATAGGGTTCGAAAAACAGATGGCGAACTGTTCGAAATGGGCGCCGCATTGGCTATCGTTTGTTGCCGATACCGATATGGTGGACATATATCGTTTTTGTTTGTTGTCCTGTCTTAACTAACTATGATTTTCGATTACAGTCAAGAAACGAACTCTGGACATGAATATGGCACAACCCTCAGATAACCTTTTGCAGCAGTTTGAACAATTCAGGTTTTAAGCTGTACATTTTAGTCGGAGAGGCATTCCTATTGAAATCTCCAAGCGGACGCTGACAGGGAAACGCGCTGGTGCGCTCGTGAAACAAATTTCATTGCGCGGTTTGAAAAACTCCGGCCGATACACCTGCAGAATCTCCGCTCTTAACCAAAGCGATGAACTACATTGCATCCAAAGTATACAAGGACTTTGAAACTCTGCTGTGCTTGTTCACGGGAATCCAACCTGGCATAACAGTTATCCCGACAGCGCGCTATTATCCGATTATTAGTGCCATGCTCTAGAGCAGACAGAGTCACCGAATTATCGGGGAGAAACAGGAGGTGGTGCTTATGAATTTATTTCTAGGACATCTCTGTTTAAACGTGACAGTATAAAGCTATAACTGTGCTGCCCAACTGTTGCGGTGGAAGCTTCTTTAACAAATCAAGCATGTAAGCTTTTTATCAGCGGGATTGTCTCGTAATATGGTTGAGAGTCTCCAGTTTCATTCCTCTGATGCGTGTTTGTGAGCTCGGCGCTATGACGTTCACCAATCACACACACAGATAAGCAGCGTTACCCGGACCCTTTATTTTAAAGTGTCCTCGGTGTTACAAAGCTAATCTCACATGTACTTACTGTAATAATAACAATGAATGATGCATAATTACATGCAAGTAACCCTAAGCCAAACTATTTTTTATGTATTTTTTGATCAAATAAATGCAGTCTTGGTGAGCAGAACAGAATATTACTGACCCTAAACTTTTGAATGGAAATATACCGATCATGTTTGGGCACCTAACACCATGGCGAAACTTAATTTCTAAGTTCTTAAGAACTGAGAATGGACTGCTGAAGCAGAGCAGGATCTACAAGTTTCGAACTCTCTCTTTGGAGTGTACATTTTGAGGCTGCAGTCTTGTGCAACACACACACCGTGACACACACAGTTTCTGTGAGGACCTGTGTGTACACACAGGATTATTTTAACACACACACACACACCTTGGTTCACACACACACACAACTCACACACTTCGCCTGGCCCACACAGGACGCCAACAGGAGTGGGGGAAAAGCCTTGTACACACACACACACACACAATAGGGAGTTAGAGTGGCACACACACACACACGCTGGAAAGCACACACTTTCACACACACACACACACAGTGTGGAAAGGCCTGAACACACACATCACAAGACCCCTCCCCCCACACAGGAATCACACACACACACACCACACAGTTTTTACTGTCGGTTTCACACACACACAACCTGGTCTGACACACACACACACCACTCTGACACACACAACACACACACACAACACACACGCCTCACCCGCCTCCCCCCTACTGTTGTTCTGTTACTGTAATCAAGATCGCGAAGGATGCTGTTCAGAGTCTTCAGGAGACAGAAGATAAGGAAAGCCAAAGGCCCAGACGGTTGAATCTCCAGTGTCTTCAAAGGGTCTGTGCTGTTCATCATCATCATCATCATTTTTCATCATCATCTCTAGATCACCAGACGGCCGTGTGTGTGTGTGTCCCCTCCTGCTTCAAACGCGATCACCAGTCTCATCCAACACCTCCATCAGCACTAGCTCCTCAGGGTTGTGTTCTCGGCCCTTTTCCCCTCTACACCAACGCTCACCTCTAGCCCCTCTTCAAACTCCTGAACTTTGCAGACGATCCAACCCTCATCCAGGACGGTGACGAGCTGCTTACAGACAGAGGTTAAGGAGCTGTCTTCTTAAACAACCTGGAGTCAACACGCTTAAAACCATGGAGATGATCTGGACTTCAAGAACCCCCAGCTCACCACCCACTTCTTTATGACTTGTATATGTAAATGAGCTCTGTGAATGCAGTGATTTCAGGCTGACCACCATCTTCGCCTGATGGGACACTCACATCGACTCCATGAAGAAAGGCAGGTCCCTGAGAATATTTCTTCGTCAACTGAAAAAAGTTCAACCTGCCACAGGCGCACATGACACAGTTTTCTCTTTTAATCATAAGTCCTTCTGGTCTTCTATAACGTATGGTTTGGGTTCAGAAAATCAGATATAAGAAGACTCAGCGGACTGTTAACAGCAGAAAAGGATATTGGTGTGCACCCTGCCAGCCTTGGATTTGTACTACTCCAGATGGAAACGGGCAGGTAACATCATCACAGACCCCTCTCTCCCTGGACACGAACTGTGCGCTCTCCCTTAGGCAGACTACAGATCTTGTGCACAAATCTAGAGCTTAAAAACAGTTCTTTTCCCTATGTCCCCCGTCCAGCCTAAACAACTCTCAGGAATTATTACCTGTCTTTCTGATTTTCTGTATTCTGAGGGTTACTGAAGGTCTTGCCTGTAATTCATCCCCCATCTCTAATTATTTACTCTCTCTAGACTGCTAAAAATGTTTGCATAAAACTTATACAGCTGTATATATAGAGTAATTAAGGCACAAATCTGACAGCATCCTGTTCCAGTTCAGAAACATTTTTATTATTATTATTATTGTTAAGTTAGATTTACAAGTTTCTGTTCTCAAGAGAACTGTCAGATATGTATGTTTATATGTATGTAGTATGCATGTATGTACCAAGAGCTTCTTAAAAACCACAACAAATTCCTCGTGTGTTTGCACTCACTTGGCGAATAAAGCTGATTCTGATTCTGATTCTGATTCTGAATTGGCTGCATATAAAACTAAACAGTAACCAGCTATTAACCTTAAGGCCCGTACACACCGGGACGAATATCGGCGCGCGTTATTCGCCAGCGTTTTTCACGCGTTTTTTTGTGTTCACACCCAAGTGATTTTTGCTGACGATGAGCCGAGTGAACATGCCAAATTATTCCCTGACATTAGATGGCGCTTAATGTAAAACAGAAATGCCCCGGTACACAAGGTGGCGCTGCGCAACTTTACGCTTCTGACACTCGCTTGGCACTCAGAAGAAGAGAGCAAGTATTACGCGCTTGTCAAAATCATACAAAGAAAACATGTCATAAAGTTCTTTGTGTTCAGACACCAACGAGACCAGCAGCTCTACATTCATCTTGCCTTGCATCTTCATTGTCTTCTTATTTCTTCCCGGCAGTGTAGACGCTACTTGGCATATATCTTCTTCGTCGTTACGTATGTGTGCTCGGCAAGACTGTTTTGTGGTTGAGCGCCCCCAAGTTGTGTTTTACTGTAACCAGCAGCTCCAGACACGTGAGCAAAAGCGCCAATCTCATTTGTCGGATAGTTTTTGACGCGGCGCGTCAAACCAAAAAAATGAACCCGAGGCGTTTTTAAAAAAAATGACGCTTTTACGCGTGGTGTTTTTCGCGTCGGTGTGCACACTCACATTGGCGCCCTTTGTTTAGTCACGAGGCGTTAAACGTCGGCGAATATCGCGCGCGAAATTCGTCCCGGTGTGTACGGGCCTTTAGTTTACATGTCACTGCTACATCTAGATAGTGTTTCCCAACCACTGTGCCGAGGACAATTATTCAAGTAAAATAAATAAATTAACATATATGCTACATAGCTGTCGGGCAAAAACTTCTTATCTCTATATTTCGCCATCTTTACGGCTGTTTGTGGGTTTTTACAAACCTTTAACCAATGAAAAGCATTTTAAACAGCTTGTGACTGAACCTCTGTTTGTTTGTAATGTAAGGGTAAGTAAAGACCTGCGTTTGACGTCTCATCCAAGCGTAAAGTCTGAACGTCCCCAGACCTCCTATTATAACTTTCTGGAAGAGCTGTGTTCATGGTTTGATATGGCATACAATTTGAAATTATCTCATAAAGTAAAATACATTTATCATTTATAAATATTAACGTGGTAACTATTTCCTTGTAAACAGATGTGACTATGATATTAATATACTTTGTGTATTTTGTGGTCTACATACAGAAACATTATTTCATTTGTTTTGGACTTATTCAACCAGTTTTTGGTCAGATTTCTGCTCATTTGTTAGCTTTCAACCTTGTTGTGAAAATATTTTATTTATTCACTTATGACATGTCATTCCATAAGGAATATTATCCGATTAATTTGCTACTTTTGCTGGTAAAGTTTAGTACACAAAGTATCCTGCGAGTATGGCGATTATAAACCATTATTAAAATATTTAGAATCGAAATGCTTGGAAAAAGACATGTCTTTAATATACAGATTTTTTAATGTTTATTTTTTAAAGTCTCTTCTGCTCACCAAGGCTGCATTTATTTAATCACATATAGAGTAGAAAGAGTAAAAATCTGAAATATTATTACAAGTTAAAATAAGAGTTTTCTATTTGAATGTGTTAAAATGTAATTTATTTCTGCGATCAAATCTGTATTTTCAGCATCATTACTCCAGTCTTCAGTGTCACATGATCTTCAGAAATCATGTGAATTTGGTGCTCAAGAAATATTTTTAATTATTATCAATGTTGAAAACAGGTGTGCTGCTGAATATTTTTGTGGGAACTGTGATGCATTTATTTTTTCTCAGGATTATTTGATGAATAGAAATGTCAAAAGAACAGTGTTTATTTGAAATAAAGATCTTCTGTAACATTATAAATGTCTTTTTTTGACAGCAAACAGATGTAAACGGTAAAGCTGACATTACAACAAAGACTCAAACATGATGTTTTATCTGCTCCAGCATCTTCCTAAGCCTGAGAGCATTTCTGAGGGTCACGGGTACGAGGAAGAGATGAACGTGAGACACGCAACCCTGTCCTGACTTTAACCGCTGTCACTCTATAATCCACAGAAGTGGGTTAAGAGCCCCATAACCTGCTTTTAACTGAAGTGTTTGACCCACATGCCGCCCGTCCGGCCCGCACTCATAACGCTGATGACTGGCGTAATTCCCTGCAATCCAGCGTTTGCAGAAAGACGGAGATTTTGCTGTTTTTTGGCAGGCGGACAGCTGCGGGGAGACAGATGTCAGGAGGCTTTTTGGAGGCAGGATTTTATGCTGAGCAATAAATAAATAAAGAAGTGGATAAAATATCTAATAGAGTTTATGAAGGGTTTGAAAGGTCAAAGCGCACAATTTCAGCTCTTGTCAAAAAAAAACAAGTCACGATGCATCAGGAGGGCTTAAGTATGCCGAACACAATACCTTACAAATGTTTTAAAAGAAAGATGTTTTAAAAAAGGTTTAACAAGAAAAAATGACTTTTGCCAATGGAGTTGTATTCAAGATATATTCTCTGAACAATGAAGTCAAAATATTATTAAATAAAATAAAGAATAAAAACTAAAGAAATAATATAAGAAATACATAACTAAAAATAAATAAGTAGAAAAGGAAAAATTAACCACTAAATTAAAAAAATACAAAAAAAGAAACATGTAAATAAATCAATAAATATATTTGAAAAAATAATAAATCAATAAATGATAACAACAAATTATATAATATAATACAATTATATAATGAAAATGATACAATAAACTAAAAATAAAATGTAAAAAAAGTAATACATACATATAAAATAAAAATATTAATTAAATGAAATACATTTTATTTAAATAAAACTATTCATTTTATGTAAATAAAAATCAATAAAATCAATATTTTTGAAATAAAATTCAAATAAATCTTAAAAATAAAATAATAAATAAAAATGAAACAAACAACAAAATAAATATTAAATGAACCAGTAAATAAAAAAAAAATGTAAATAAATAAAAACAAAATACATCTAAATTCAAAAATTAAAACCGAATACAATAAAACAAAAAGTGACATTTAAAAACTAATAAGCAAATAAATAAATCTTTGTTTCACAAGACTGTAAAAGCGATCTGCTCACGGTGATGAGCTTTTGTGAATGTTGAGGACGTCTGACAGTATTTTCTGCTTGTTTTGGTTGACATCAGTTCGTGTCTGGCACACTTACATGACCAAAATCCACCATAATCCCTGCACACCTTCAAATACCTCTACAAAAACACTTTAATTAAGTCCAGATTCACTCTCTCTCACAGTGACCAAGAATCTCTCTGCTGTGAGATGAAGAAATGAAAAGGAGTTGGGAAGAGAAAGGTGAAGAGGAGCAGCGGTCCGTCCGTCAGGAGTGAAACAGGATTAATTCCTTTAGTGTTTGACCTGGAGAGACCGGATCAGATTATCCCAGCGCGTCAGTCCGACGGCACACAGGCATGAACGCCGCTGGTTTAGGACGAGTGACTGAGGAGATTTGGGGTTACTGACCCCAGAAAATGAGTTTTCTGACTCCTAGATTCAGTGTTAACAACATCAAATCAAATACTATCCGATTTATTTTCTTATTAAATGTCCCTGCTCTTATTAGCAATGATGTATTGCTGAAAGTGTTCTTAATTTAACATCATAGGGGCATTAATATTTTAGTTAAAATAAGATCATCATGTCATTTAGAAACATACTTTAGTTCCGTCCAGTGCTTTAAAGGGGTCCAATTATGCTCTTTTACGAAGGCTGCCACTAACGACTATTTTTATTTCGATTAATCTAATCGACTAATTTATAGATTGATCGATTAATCTAAACGATTCATTTTCCACAAAAAAAACAACAATTTTACTTAAGATTATTTTATTAAACTACATGTTATTAAACCCCCAAAAATTCAAATATTTATCAAATATCTTTTTAGCAAAAGTAAAGTGCAAGAAGCAAGTGTCCAAATCACTGAAATCAAAGTTCAGTATTAATAATGACAACATATCCACGTGTTCTTAGTCTAATAACACAATTATAATCAAAAAACACCTTTTAGCAGAATTTATTTAGGTGAAAGTTTAAAATGTGCAGTTGATGGTAATGCGACAACGAATACACCTAAATTAGTTTATGTCTGTGCAAATTTGGACCGTTTAAATCTACTTCTAAGCCCCTCAGATCTGCTAATAAAGCTCTTTTATATGTCCCACGGTCACGACTTCAGTTTAAAGGTGACAGAGCCTTTGCAGTAGCTGCTCCACGGCTATGGAATCAGTTGCCACCTGACATTAAGAGTGCTCCGTCTATTTCTGTTTTTAAGTCTAGACTTAAAACGCATCTTTATTCTATGGCCTTTCCTGAATTTTAATTGTGGATTAGCATTGTTATCTTGGATTTTAACTTGTATTTTATACTTTACTGTATTTTATGATTGTTTTGTACAGCACTTTGGTCAGTGTAAGCTGAATTTAAATGTGCTCTATAAATAAAATTTACTTACTTACTACAATCATTTTACTCCTCTGCTTTCTAAATGAGGGACAATTCAAGGCAGGTTTTGTTAAAAAGTTCAAACTCAAGGATGGACCAGTACCCATTGTTCGTGATCCAGATGCACTTCTAGAAGTCTCACACTTTACAGTATATATATATTTTTAATGATTATTTGCTAATCACCTTTGCTCTCCCACTGAAGAGAGGGGAGGGGTGAGCAGTGCTCATTAGCATATAAAGAGATGTGCACCGAACGAGTCGCTGTGAATGGAGCTGTTTTTGACAAGGTAAAAAGGGTGTTGTTTTATACGACCACTGAGAGAGACCATTTCAAAAAGACCCGAAATCAAACCAACTTGAGGAAAATGGGCATCCGATGTCCCCTTTGAAGCACAGCGACCACAGAATCAGACTTTGAGATCATTCTGACTCAGAATTTCTGAGGTTAAATGCATATTTAAAATAATAACAAGAAATAGTTTAATAGCTATGATACTGTTTTTGAAATCAAATCTTTGCATAGCTGTAACAGGAAACACTGGAATCTAAAAAAAAGTTAATCTTAAAAAATAAAGCATTTACATAAATCCATATAGGAAATAAAGAGTAGAGTTATCAAATAAACATGTTATGAACTCCTGAAACATTGGTGTTTCATATTTTAGAGCACTCAGTTAAATCTGTATGTGGGAGTGTGTGAAAAATATCAGATGTAACCCCTTTAGTAATCCTTAACATTTTCATAAGTAACTGTAACTGATTAGTTACTTTTATTTTGTAATTAAATTACGTAATTCCGTTACATGTAACTAGTTACTCCCCAACACTGATCATCCATCACAATAGATAGAATAGAAGAATATATGGCATGCAGCAAAATATTACTGAACTTCACAAATTATAAAGTGTCTGTTAGAAAAGAGCTAGCATTAAAATGTCTATTTTCACCAATCAGGGCATTAATGACAGTTTTCCAGTCAACAGAACATTGTTATAGATCTGCCTGGAAGAGGACGCGTGTCTATGTTGTCTTAATGCAAGGTGAGGAGAGTTTGAGTGAATAAAGACTCTCCAAGGACCACAGATGGAGAATTGCAGAGATTAGTTGAGTCTCAAGGTCAAAAGCAGAAGAAGAAAAAAAAAAGATTCAAGATCATCAAACTACATCACCACATGTTGATTGGAAAAGTAAAAAAAAAAACATCTAGAAATAAAATATTCTCATTTTCATTTGCCAGACACTACTGGAAGTCCAAACGGGACTGGGTTTGACGAGCTTGTATACACAAAGTAAACACAATGAATATGAAACATCTGAATCCTTGTAAACATCTAAACAGAGTTAAGTTCACTTCAACAGCTTAACAGTAGTATTTGTACAGATATTGTTCTCTTCCACACAGCAACACACTCACATATAATATAAATGAAAAGCTTACTTTATTGGCTGCTTGTTACCAAAAGGAGAACTTAATCTTGCACCTTTTTAACTTCAGATGAGTGAAATATAAACATTAAAACGTGAACACTAACTTTCAGTGCGGAGCAGACATCTGTTTTCTTGATCCACTATAAGTTACGCCTTTTCATAATAAAAGTCTCCATTAACCGGCGCTCACTTAACTTCAAATTAAAAGTCCTTAACAAAAAACACTTAATTAAATAAACAAGAAATACAAACTGACTTATCGGCAGTTACAGAGCTTATTAGCAGCTTTTTTCCCCCAAACCAATTAAGCTCAAACCACGCCCCCAACGAGAAAACCCCACCCAGCAGCTATGACTCGATTTCATTGGTCAACTATATCACAGCGCTGATTGGCTACACCACCTTGAAAGAAACAATCTTTAAAACAACACCCAAAATACAAAAGGTATACCAAGTGTGTATAAGAAATGAAACATTGTACAAATAATTTAAAACTTAAAAGGGAGTGTTTTATGAATAAAAATAGCGCGTAAATCTACATAGAAAACACGCAAATAAACAGTATCTTAACACTGAATCTTATCAATTACTCCTAACAACAAAAATCGGCCAATACAAAAAGATAAACAAAATATATAATTTAAAATAAATTCTTTAGTATAGCCCCTGCAAACAATATGACCTCCTTTCCTGCAGCCCTAGCCCAGAATTAAAAAGATAAGAAGGTGTGTTTGACGAAGCGGCATCGAAGTACTCAGAGAACGATTCAAAGGCATGACTTTGTGTGCATTCACGTTATGATTACGGAGATGATTGGCCATCATTCCGGACACAACCTCTTTGCACTTCTCCACTCAGGCGGACGCTACAGATCTCAGTGCACTACTAGAACATCTACAACATCCACTGACTTCACATTGCTTTCATATGCAATTTTTAACTACCACATTCCTATTCACGATCATTCTGGTAGCACGTGAAGGCAGCATCGGTGAAAACAGGCATAGCTTTAGCAACATTAGCCTTAAAGAGTGCCAAGAAGCACTTTCAGAAAGGTAATTTGATAAACAAACGCGTGGCACTTACGTTGTCTGGAGCTGACGCTCGCACACAAAGCATTGGTATTGATTCCTAAACATATAGGGGACTTTGCCGATTTTTTTTTAGAGATATTTCCTTCGAAAATGAAATTTAACCACAGATGGAGAGAGTCTATGGAGACTCCTATGTTCATTGGTGCATCCCAAAACACAACACTTGTAATGCTTCTTTAGCGCAGACATTCAGCAGCTAACATTACAGGAAAACAGTAATGGCGGACTGCTGCTTCTCACTCAGGGCTGTGTCTATGCTAATACGGCAGAGAGCGTCACAAATGAGCAGGACTTTTTCCCCTATGATGACGTGTATGATTTATGATTTAGTGGGATTATAAAAAAATGAGTGGGTGGATTTTTAACATTATAGGCTGGTTGTTTTCACACACAGCAGCCACACAACTGTTCAAAAACCTTATAAAAATGCATAATTTACACAATATCACACAATATTTCACACATTTGGCCCTCACAGACAAACCAATGATACGTAGTATTCCAGTAAAAAAGCTCGTTTTTGAAGTGCTCTCAGATTAGCTGCATTACTGTCTGATCTTTAAGAGCGGCAGAAACTAAACAGATGAGCTGCAGCGCTCAGCATCTGGATCTGACATCTGTGACCTTACAGGAGAGAGTTAATCAGCACTCACACTGCACACGCGCACACACACACACACACCACACACACACACACACCACACGCACACCCACACCACACACACAACACACACAATCTGGACCACACAGCATCACACATACACACACACACACACACACACACACACATTTAACTGTGACCTTACAGGAGAGAGCACAGCACACACACACACACACACACACACACACACACACACACACAACACACACACACACACACACACACACACACACACACACACACACACACACACACACACACACACACACACACACACACACACACACACACACACACACACACACACACACACACACACACACACACACACACACACACACACACACACACACACACACACACACACACACACACACACACACACACACACACACACACACACACACACACACACACACACACACACACACACACACACACACACGGCTTGCCCGGTGTCACACAAGGAGACTCCTCCATAATTATAACAGACAGCCTGACGCTGGTTTGTGGAGGTGTAATTAGATAAACGGTGGAGGGCAGAGAGAGACTGACATCCACACCAGCAGCTCCTACGCAGACCAGAAACACAAAGTGAGGACTCATTTAAGACTGAAACAGGAGTTTTTAATGGACAAAAGATGAAAAGCCAAATCCTTCATTTTTAGATGGATTTCTGTAATTAAACATGCAAGAAATAAACCTTTAAACATTGCAAAAAACTAAAAAAATCTTTCTTAGTATTTGTCTTGTTTTCTAGTATAAATACATAAACAGTCTTAAATCAAGATACAATTACATGAGAAGCAAAAGTCCATAAAGATGCAGTCCGTAAGTTTCGCCTCTTTATCGCCATCTCTGTTTGGAAACCTGGAATTGCAGTTACTTGTGGAATTATCTTTATTACGTGGGCTGTAGTCTGGCTCGGCTCCAGCCGAGATGAATCTAATGTTTTGAGGTGAATGTGTAGCTGACAGTCACAGCACCCATGTGAATCCTATACATAGTAATCACAGATTCTAGCCTACGTCTTGGAATATATGAACCAAATAATAATTGTCACCGTATATTGCCATCTGGACAAGTAAGTAACAAGTCTGCCATCATTGTTCTGACAAAATGAGGAAAAAGCTACATAATCGTTTACAAAGATTGTTTGCTCATATCACATCAAACCGTGCAAATTATTAATATTTGTCACATGCGATAGCCTACTAGCTGGGACAACTTCTTTATGTTTACAGCAGCAGCATGCTCGAATTTCCCACGAAAACCTACCCGTACCACTCAAAACATGATTATAAGCTAACCATTGAGAACCGGGCTAAAGTAAGGCGATAGTTTTGAACACCGGCTGGTTATGTACTTGCTCAAATATTGTTTTTGGAACATTTTTAACCCAAAAAAGTTATGGACTGCAGCTTTACGATATTAAAGGGGTCATCGGATGCAAAATTCACTTTACAAGTTGTTTGAACATAAATGTGTGTTGGAAGTGTGTGTACACATCCATCCCAAAAAGATAAAAATCCACCCAGTGTTTATTTATTAGATCCCTATTTTAAAATCCCCTTCCTCAAATCAGGCTGTTCTGAGATTCTGCACAGACCCCTCCCACGATAGTTGATTGACAAGACCGTCTTACCTTAGACCCGCCCTGAGTGAGCTGAGAGCTGTCCGCCATGTGTCGACTCCGGTGCAGGGGAAGACAAGATGTCTCTGATTAAGCGATTGAAGTGTTTAGTTGTTGGATGTAATAATGAATATAGCAGTCGTCATTAACTCCTGACATCTGAGCCGCTGAAGACGCAGAGGATTAACGCTACTTTGGTTTTGAAGGGAGTGCGCCGGTCCGATCTACATAAATGTGTCTATGTTCACGCAAATCATTCATGATCCAGCTTCACCTACAGAAGAAGGGAGTATAAGGTTTTTTTATAAATCTTTGCAAATCACCTTTCCTAATAAGGTGCTAGTTAGCCAGTTTCACGGCTAAAGTAAACAGTACTGCTCATCACCCCACTGAAGAGAGGGGCGGGGTCAGCAGAGCTCATTAGCATTTAAAGCAACATGGACTAAAAACGGCTTGCTGAAAACAGAGCTGATTTTGACAGGGTAAAAAGGTGTTTTTTACACTACCATTGAGAAATTTTAACCAAAGTATGTTATAGACTTTTCATTAAGACCCTAAAGAATCATATCAACTTCGGCATCCGATGACCCCTTTAAGTCTTTTTTTTATTTTTATTATTATTATTTATTACTAATTTTGAGATAAATATTTGTGTTTCAGGGCAAAACCTTTTTGTGTGATTTCTTTATTTTTAGTTTGACATTATTTTATTTATTTTAATTTGTATTAATTTAGAAAAATACATTTAAACAGAAAACTATATAATTTTTCTAACTTAATTGGCAAATGTTTGTTCTTGTTTTAAGTCAAAACTTAATTTTTTGAGAAAAGACTGAATATCTTCTGTCATGTTGCTTCTAAAGAAAATGTCTTGATTTAATAATGTTTAGTTATTGTACTGTAGAACGAGACAAAAATACTATTGCAGTGAAGTCATTTTGAAGTCTATTTTTAATGTGTCAATGTTTCTTGCACCAATAACTATTGTATTTTAGGTTTTCAAGAGATCCAGCCTGATCTTTACAACTAAACAGCCAGTTTTTTTACTACTGTACCTTTAAGACATCTGTTTCCTCTGTTATGATTGGCTAACATGCATCAATAATTTGGTCTATTTTGCCTAAAAGAGAAATAATGTTCTTTTTAAAACATGCATATTGGCTAAATTGAATTATTTAATTGTTTTAAGAGCTCAAACGACAGTCTTCAGCATGCAGCTTTGAATCAGGACACAGACGCAGTCTAATTGTTAATATTTTTATTTGTTCTTTTCTTAATAATATCCAGTTTGTGTGCTTATTGTCCATCCAGGTTTTGATTGGTGCCGCAGGCGACTCCGTCCACAGCGTCTGTCCTGAACCGCACGTGAACAGACGGTTTATGGATCTAACACATCTGACGCTCACATCACTAGTTATACATCACGCTTATTGCTGTTTCCCCAGGTTTATAGATTTCATAGGAACAAAAATAAGAAAAAACTGCTCAATAGATTGACATTCTCTGATTGGTCTCTCAGTTCAAGCATTGTGTCTTCATCATTGTCCTGAAGAAAGTGCTAAAGTGTATTTCAGTGACTTGGTGAAACCTCAGGTTTAATTTCCGGTGTATTAACATGACGCTGTCCAATGGAATAACCAGAGATCAGAGACAGGAACATCAAAACATATGGTGAATGTCACAAACCATGTCAGGAACACCAAAAGAAATACAGAGGAATAAATAATATCATTATGTTTTATAAAGACCAAAAACACACAGTGAGGTGGGTTCAAACAGTGCTGTGGAAAATACAAACCGAGCCCTCTTAACAACTAAACGAACAAACAGAATAAAAAGAAGCATTTCAAAGATTCCTCTTAACAGAACACAACCCATTTCTTTCAGCCAGGTATGTTTGACTCAGAATGAAACATTTAAAGTTGAATTGTAACATTTCACCCGCACCGCTACAGTGTAACAACTATCCAAACACTGTCAGATTTGCTACATTTGAAGTCATCTGCAGTTATCAACACAGAAACCAACAGCACTGCCATTTAAAGGAATAATTCACCCCCCAAAAGCTTCTAAGAATTTACTCAGCCTCAGGCAAAGCCAGATGTAGATTTGGAGAAATCCATCACTTGCTCACCAATGGATCCTCTGCAGTGAATGAGCTGATAAAACATCACAATAACCACACCACTCCAGTCCTTCAATTAACGTCTTGTGAAGCCAAAAGCTGCATGTTTGTAAGCAAATCCTTCATCAAGACCTTCATAACTACATTTAAAAATCCATAATACTGCATCCTCCAGTGAAAAATTCCACCCCGTTGTCTCTCACGTCAAAATCCAGCCACATATTTGTTTAAACAGTGCTTGATCTGTACATATTTCTTTCCTGATTCAGATGAGATGACTTTTTCATTGGAGGAAGTGTTATTATGGATTATGGACTCGTATTTTAGCCGGAATCAATGGTTTGAAGATAAAAACATCTTAATGATGAATTTGTTTCTTACAAACATGCAACTTTTGGTTTCTAAAGATGTTAACTGATGGACTGGAGCGGTTTGGATTATTGTGATGTTATCAGCTGTTTGGACTCTCATTCTGACGGCACCCATTCACTGCAGAGGATCCATTGGTGAACAAGTGATGCAATGCTACATTTCTCCAAATCCGATGAAGAAATAAACTCATCTACATCTGAGGGTGAGGACATTTTCAGCACATTTTCATGTGAACGATTCCTTTAATTACCGTCAGTGCACCAGCTTCTGCTCTTCTGTCTGTTTTTGTGCCTTAATGTCAAAGGTCAGAGCATGAGGCCTCATCAGCAGCAGCTAACGGTGATGTACCGCTCTCTGGTTCTGTCTGGGTTATGGACACCTGTGACCCGTGTCAGTTTGACACACTCAGAACACATTTGTAGGCATGAATTAGAGAGGATGGTGCCAGTCAAAGCAGGCATGTAAGTGTGAAATCTAATCCTCAATCACTGCCATTGATTTTATTACCGTCTACAGAGCCGTTCCGCGGGCGCTCCTTCACGGCACAAAGCAATCGGAGCGGCGTAAGATTAGCCATCGGAATTGGGAATGCTCCCAAATGGAATTAGAATTGTGTTATGAAAACTGGCAGACAAATCGAAGCGTTGCATGTTGCCAGGTGGATCGTGTCCAGATTCGACGTCCTGCTGCGTCTGTAAATACGTCTCTGAATCACTCAGAAAGCAACGGCAGGGAAGCATGTCATGTGACGCTCAGTAAAAGAGTTTCCCGTGTTCCTTTAGGACAAATAGAGTCACGGGAAAGTGCTTAGCTATAATAGACAGAAGCAAAGTTATAATAGATTATGCAATATCTATAGGCCTTATTTATGAAACACAAGCAGGACATGAATCATATATTATTAGCTTTGTACATATCATTTAATCAAATGTGCCAGTTATGGAAGAAAGATTTGTTTGAACGAAAAGTTTGGAGTCAGTAAGTTTTTTGAAATTCAATCAAGAATGAATTAAATTGATCAAAAGTGACAGTAAAGACATTTATGTTACAAAAGATTTCCATTTAAACAAATGCTGTTCTTTTGAACTTTCTATTCATCTCAGTCTCAGCAAAAACAGCTGGGCAGCCCATTGATAATAATCAGAAATGTTTGTTTAGCAGCAAATCAGAATATTATAATGATTTCTGAAGATCATGTGACACTGAAGACTGGAGTAATGATGCTGAAAATACAGCTTTATCATCAGAAATATATTGCATTTTAACATATATTCACATAGAAAACAGTTATTTAAAATTGTAATAATTGTTCAGTTTGTTACTGTATTTTTGATCAAATAAACGCAGCCTTGATGAGCATTAAAAGTGTTTTGAATGGAAGTGTGTGATTTACACAGAAATGTTCTGCTCGTGCTCCATGAATAACACCCCAAACTCTTAAAAGTGAACATCATCAGTCGCTCAAAGCAGACAAGATGAGACGAGTCATTTCAATGCTCACCTTTGCATCTTCTAGAAAGATTTGATTAGCATTTTAAACAGAATATCTGACAATGAGTGATTCTGATAGTTGAAATCTGAAATTGCCAGAGTGCCTGATTCTGAACTGGTGAGTGACAGTATCTTGTTTGACGGCTCTGCTCTGGATTTCGTGCTACGCTTCTCTAATCAGTCACTCGTTTGCCTTGATTCCTTCTCTTTCTACTTCCCATCAGCCGACACAGGTTCAGCTCCCTCCGGTTCCCTTTGTGTTTTTATTTCTTTATGCAACTGTCACAAAAAAAATTCTCAAATACTCTACAGTCAATATTCTACCCCCTCCGGAAACTTCTGAGAGCCCTGAGAAACAATCACAAGACACGCGGAGGCTCCCCGAACACACCTCTCACCGCGGTGAGCGGCCCGCGGGGGTCCTGCCTACCTGCCGGGCCCCTGGCTGCCAGTCAGCACACATCACCTCCTCAATACATCAGTGTCTCGTTGCATTTGAGCTTCCCGTCTCCCTTTCTCCCCCCGTCTCAGAAGTTGAGGAGTTTTCACAACTTATGAACTTTCCTCAGGTCAGACGCTCTCAGGTGTGTATAAATGCTGTTTTCACTTCGCGACACACTGAGGGTGAGAAAGAAAAAATCTCAAATAGGCCTTTAGAAATAACACAGTGACGTACTTGTCATTTATGTTACAGAGGAAAACGATTTCTCTGACAGAAAGGTCCACGCGGGTTGTGCTCCACATAATGAATGATTCTCCAGTATGCAATGACCCAGAACACTCTAGTATGTTAGATTTCTAATAACATATTCTTTTCTGCCACAAAATGTCAAAACTTGTAGATGCAGTTGACAAAAATAATCTCTCAAACTGCTGGACTAACTAAAAGTAATGTTATATACTGTATATATAGAATAAATGAATAAATAAAATAATAAATAAACCAAATAACACATTTTCAGTTATAAAAAATGTATAACTTTTGACTTTCTGAATGTTAGAAATAAAAAAATATTTTCTAGATATTGAAAAATAATAATTTCTTGTCAACTATCCATTTACAGATCAGTCATTCAAATATACTGTATATTGTGTTATATACACTATAATTCAAAAGTTTGGGATTAGTAAGATCTATAATTAAAAAAAGACATTAATACTTTTTATACATCAAAAAATTTATCAAAAGTGATAGTAAAGACCTTTATATTGTTACAAAAGATTTGTAACGTTTTATTTATCAAAGAATTCTGAAAAAGTATCACAGGTTAATATAAACTGTTTCTAACATTGATTATATATCAGAATATAATAATGAGTTTTGAAGGATCATGTGATACTGAAGTAATGGCTTATGAAAATTCAACTTTTCCATCACAGGAATAAATTATATTTGTAAATATGTTTAAAAATAAAACAATATCTTAAACTTTATTTATATTTATTCATAGCATTAATATTTCACAATATCACTGCTTTTACAGTATTTTTGATCAAATAAGTGCAGACCTTGAGCAGAAGAGACTTCTTTAAAAAACATTATTTACTGATTGCAAACGTTTGAATGGTAGTGTGTGTGTGTGTGTGTGTGTGTGTGTGTGTGTGTGTGTGTGTGTGTGTGTGTGTGTGTGTGTGTGTGTGTGTGTGTGTGTGTGTGGTGTGTGTGTGTGTGTGTGTGAGTGTGTGTGTGTGTAGTATATATATATATAATTTTTTTTTTCTTAAACGGAATCATGTTTTGGGCATCACTACAATTCCGGCCCGTCTGTCTGATGCTGGTCATTGTGTTGACCTGTTCTCAAGCTGACAAGGGTCAAAGGTCGCCCGAAACGTGCCTATCTGTCCTTTTAAATCAGAACGCTGTGGCTGAGAGTCGTGACCTGTGAGGGACTCAGGTGTGTGTGACGGACGTCTGCTGAGATCTTCAATAACCAGCCCTGAACGGATTTGATCATCATAGTTTGGACTTACACGGTACATTCAAAATCCTTCACTCCATTCCACCTAATCGATTAGCAGCTAAAGACCGAGAAAAACAAACAAAATCACCTTTGAGCAGCTTTTTTGACTAATGTTGTTGGCTTATTTTATGTACAAACAAGAAATGTTGCAGGGAGGTTTTCCATTTCTCTGCTGTGACAAGGCAAAACTATTCTTGGTAAGTCTAAATTGATTGCCACTTGCATCAATATGTAATGCGCGCAACGCACACGCACACGCACACGCACACGCACGACGGACGGTACGGACGCACGCACGCACGCACGCACGCACACACACACTCCACACACACACACACACACACGCACACACACACACACACACACACACACACACACACACACACACACACACACACACACACACACACACACACACACCACACACACGCACACACACACACACACACACACACACACACACACACACACACACACACACACACACACACACACACACACACACACACACACACACACACACACAGTCTGCAGGGCTACACTGTCATATGATCCTGGAAGACACAAGTGAATTGTGATTTAGTTGGGATGTTTCTCAAACCCTCTCCCCTGACGCCCACTCAATGCCCGCTGATATTACTACAGTGTGGCTGAAAGAAAACAAAGAAATGCTAAGAGAACGTTGATTTGGGAATTTTTTTGGTTTTCCTATGTTCTCCTCTCCACCTTGGAAGGTCCCAAAACATTTGCAGGATGAATAAACAGGTACAATTCCTTAAATAACCCCTTAGATTCAAGATCAGCAATATGTGATACTCATTAGGGTGACTAAAAAGGTGTTTTGGATCAGACAAATATCTGTTTTCATATGCAGGCGTGAGTGCATAGGTTCCTGCAAAAGAGTCTTCCTGTCCACATCAGTATTAATAACCAAACTCTTGCGGATGCATTTGGCATAGGCATAAAATAAACAATTGTCCTTAGGTCTCAATATATTTAGCATGTCACACCCTCCTATAGACTGATTAACATATATTTAAATATATAATTCCATATATATATATTCATGAGTGAAAAAGGAGGATAACAAAGCAAAACGAAAGAGAAATCTAAAGCTCTAAGTTAACTCGGTAGTTCTCATCTTCTTAAAATCACAGTAATATTTATATATTTAAAATGATTAAGATTAAAACACAGTGCTGATATAGAGATAATGAAAGAAAACGTCAAACGCCACACAGAGGAAGATCGCTATTACTGAGTTAGGAGGGTGTGATTTAGCCTCACAAATTGGAAGGGAGCTTCGAACGGAGCGGTTCTGGTTCGGATGGGTCGCCGTCGGAGGCGCGCGGGAGAGAAAGTGCAGGTGATGTCCCTATAGAACGAGCTTGGCCTCGAGAGCCCGGTGGAGTCTGTATGGGGCCGACCATGTGCCCTGATACCGAGCTACAGGGTTTGGGGGTGAGCGTCGGGGATGAATACGGCGAGAGGCAGTAACCAGGCTCCCGAGGGAAGACTGACCCGCTGCCTCTATGGGATGGGAGCTGGACAGTATGTTCAAATCCTCATAAAAGCGGCCCAGCGGAGAGTCTGTGCCGGAAGAGTGGTGACCCGGGAGCTGGCCGGGGCAGGAGGACTGCGGGAGGAGCAGGGAGGTGTGGGAGCCGGCGGCGCTGGAAGGGTCACTGTAGTGGAAAGTTCTCCCCGTGACGGGGCTCTGGATGGTCGGACTCAAGGCTAGAGGGGTGTAGCAAGGCGAGGCGTTCGCTGAGCCGTACTGAGCGAGCGATGCCAGCGCTGACCTTTCCAAAGGAAGGTAAGTGGATAAAGTGGGCGGGATCTGAGATGACATGGAAGTCTCGGGGGCTTGGGAACAGCTGGAAGCAGGGGATCCGGGTGGGGGAGTGTGGAAGAGGTTCAGCCAGTGGAAGTCTTGCCCCCACCGGTAGCAAACTGCTGCAGGGAGCCCGTTTGAGAGGGTTTTGGTGGGGGTTGGCCATGCAGCAATTGACTGGGTGTGTGGCTGGACAAGCCTGTGGAGAGAGGGCTAGTATTCGATGAAGATGTAGCCAAGATCCCAGTTGGAAATCCTGCTTGGAGATGTCCCGATTGCGGAGGAGTGCTGGGAGCGACGGCTTGCTTTTGTCTTGGCTGCGAATGGAGCTGTGCGATGCTAGAAGTCGGAGACGCCGATGAAGAAGAGAAGCTTCCGAATGGAAATGATGAAATTCCGGCTTGCTGGCTGGAAGCGGTGGCTCCTGATGAATACTGCACCCGGAAGGATGCGAGAAGTGGCGTATCGACTCCCGGACGAATCTTTGATGGGGAACCGGATGGAGAGTCGCCAGCTGATCCTGGACCTCCTGGTTTAGGGGCGACCGTCTGAAACCTCTTCAGCAGGCTGAGCGGCTCGTTTCTCGATCCGAGAACAGACACCGGAGGTCGGAAGAGAGTGGCGGGGAGGTGGGGGTGGTGGGTTAGTGCAATAGCGACCGATGTGGTGGTGGCAGCAGCTTGTAGAGGTGCTTGGATCAGGGGAGCCCAGATGACGGGAGTAGGGGACGGAGGAGCAGGCGGCGACGGACTCTGCATCAGGTTGGCGCAGTAAGCCATGTCTCGATCGTGCTGCACGATCTGCTGGATGATCTCACTTTCCTGGTAGTTAAAAACCCCTGAATTCATGTCATGTTGGACCTTGTGCTGGAGAATAGAGTTCTTCTTCCCTAAGAGATGAAAGACAAAAAAATCTGATTTGTAGTCTGCAGAAAACATATATTTTATTAACAACACTAAGAACAAGAACTGTTTGTGGAGATGATAGCATGGTAATACTGTGATTTTGTTGTAACTCTATATTCTGTTCTATAATTCTATGGTATGTAAATATGGTAATTGTTCAGTACCATGGTACAGTATATATCAATGTGTCATGGTACTATTTTTAACATAATAGCATGGTATTACCTTAGTTTTGTTGTAAATATATTCTGTTCTATAATTCTATGGTGTATGAGTATGACACACACACACACGCACACGCACGCACGCACGCACACACACACGCACGCACGCACCACACACACACACACACACACACACACACGCACACGCACACACGCACACACGCACACACACACACACACATATATGTATATGGTTACACACACACACACACACACACACACACACACACACACACACACACACACACACACACACACACACACACACACACACACACACACACACACACACACACACACACACACACACACACACATGTATATGGGTTATATACACACACACAAGGTGTATGAATCTCTGTACGAAGTCATTTGTTTGTATTTTAGCTGCATTCTTCCTTCAAACTGATCATGGCTTTTTTTTAATACCCACTAAAAAATGTATTATTCACCCTCAGGCGACGCCTTGAATATTAAATATCAAACGCAGCACTCTGTTCGATATGTCTACTGTTTCAACAGTGCTTTGATTCATCTCACACACCACATCACTCCTGTTAAACAGTCCTGGAGCCTGGGCTCGCCTCAGGTCGGCTCCGAGCGCAATCAGAGACGGAGGGGTCGCTCGTGGTGAGGACACAGGCTGAATGGAAATAGCTCAGCGTAGCAGGGGGCAGATCATTTCTACAGGTTGACCCGCCTGAGTTTGACTGCTCCTCACTGCTGAGCCCCAGATAAGAAAGAGTACAAAAACAGAGTGCAGACATGACCTCTACCTCTCGCCGGATGATATAAACGAGACCAAGAGCCTGGATGAGCAGAGGGCACTTTGCTATGTTTGGTAATGTCACGCTATCACTTACTACTGTAATCGCACTGGGGCCGGTGCGGAGCCGAGCACGACATAAGAGACTTTTGCTCTTCAGGCAATGCAGTGATAGAAAAAAACACGCTTTTAAAGAGTATACTTGATTTATTTCAAACTACAGCTGTGCTGAATTTAATTTATGAATTGTGATTATTTGGGTTAATCTCTAGAAAATATATCCCTGTGTGTGTGTGTGTGTGTGTGTGTGTGTGTGGTGTGTGTGTGTGTGTGTGTGTGTGTGTGTGTGTGTGTGTGTGTGTGTGTGTGTGTGTGTGTGTGTGTGTATATATATATGATTAAATATTTATTATTATATAAATAATATAATAATATTTATCCTTTATAATAAATTCTTAAATATATAATCATTTATACTTAATTTATAAATATAATAAATTATTGTAGTAAATTATTGAAAAACAATTGTTTTGTTTAATTATATATATTACACCTGTTATAGTATATTATAATGTATAAAGATCTTATTTCAATATTTGATATGTAAATTATATGTAATGAAATAATTAAATACATGTTTTATTAATTTTCATTTATTTACAGAGAATATTATTAAAATACAGTTAACCTCAATGAATTATTCTTCAGAATTTAAAAAGGCAACCCAAAAGTCTTTAAATTATCACACACACACACATACAATAACCTACAATAATAATAAGTAAAAATGGTAGTATCTAAAGAGAGAGAAGAAAATAAGAAACACATAAACAGTTGTTTTAATTTATATTTAATGTTGAATAATTTGTACGTTTAAAGTTGGTTAGAGTATTGCCTAAAAATTGAAGAGACTGTAGTTTAAAATGAAGTTTATATGACTTCTGTCCTTGGGGGGGAGTGCATAACCATTTTCTCCAAGCAGCAACCAAATTTTTAAATATTTCAAAACTCACAATAAATTATGAAAACATTATAACTATTAGCCCTCTGACATTTTTTTTTTGCGTCTGTTTGTAAAGAGATTTCAAACTGCTTATTGTTAATATGAGAAAAAATCAGTGCGGCTGACAAGTTGATGCTTTTTATGCCTGACGTTTGCCAATAAAATGTTTTTATTGTTAAAATTATTCCCTAAATATTTCAAATCAGTAATTAACTAATACATCATCATGAAGAAATTGTCGGTTTTTGTGAATTTTACATGAAAATTGTTAATTTTCAACAGTTTTTAGAATGTTTTGTTGTTAAGACGATATAAAACTGAAAGAAGCAAAAACCAAAGTGAACAGACAAGCGGCAAGTAATATACAAACTAAACAGGACTTACTTGATGAACACTCAGTGTTATTTATTTACTTTATAACAGACGCACGCTTTGCTTCCTATTTGCTAATAAATATTTGAAAGAAGTACGGTTCTGCATATCGGTTATCGGGTACATAAACATAACATACAAATAATCGGTATCGGTTATAAAAAAATCAATATCGGTCGATCACTATATATTATATTTATAATAATACAGTAAAAAAAACATTATATTATTTTAGGGTGATCTCTTTGTCCTACCCAGAATGCCCCAATGCAGATTGTCTGAAACAATTCTGTAATAATAATTCAATGATTCTTATTTTCTTCATAATAATCTGCTAAACTACAAATTGGATTAGAGTTGAGGCCATTTTCTGATAGGAAGAGGAGTGATTAAGCAGTGCTACACCGCAGGGACACAATCAACCTGTGTGAACCTCAATTCATTTCAATACAGATGCAGATCTATTTAATCTGTAATTAATTACCGTTGTCTGTACGTTATGAGAGACTGAGAGCAGCGTGGGCTTAAAACTGCAGCAAGCACGAGGATGCGAGTACATATCAGTCCTCATACACAGAGCAGGTTTTGATGGTGGTTTCTCCAGTGTGTCGTCTATAATAAGCCCTCTTGTAGTCTCGCATTGAGCGAACAGCTCTGCTATCAAATGATTGAGTTTGATGTTTTTACCACGGTGTGTGGGATGAGGGAGCTGGATGTGGATGTTTACGGTGACGGACAAGAGCGTGTTCCCTCCTACTGAGGAAAATAAACACGGTGAGACCCTCACGAGCCCAGACTGACTGACTCAATAAGGCAGGAAACCCGAGACGCTGACAGAGAAATTACACTCCATCGTGAGACATTAGACACAAGAGAGAGTGAGAGTTTAGTTAACTTCAGTTTCAATTGGTGTACAGTAAGAGAAATGCATTATAATGAGACTAAAGCTGTTCCTGATTTCACAGATGCTGTGTTCATACAGCACAGTATACATACTGTTAGTATTCTGGATATACACATACTGTTAGTAGTATGGAGTAGCATGCTAAACGTCTTACCGATGCGGTCCAGGCGGTCCACAGCGACGGTCTCAAACGCTCTCCTCATCATGGGATACTCCTCCAGGACCTCGTTGAAGTTGTCCACAGACAGAGAGTACAGACGGCAGTATGTGTCGGCCCGGACGCTGGCGGTGCGTCTGCCTCGTGTCAGCAGACAAATCTCTGATGAGAGAAGACATGAACACATCAGTGTGCACTTCTGCCACATACTGGAGATCCTGGCAGAGTTCTGAGAAGAGCAAATTACAATACATAATACATTATTATAAACGCGTTTAACACCATAAACTTATGAAAATATGATGAAAATTAATGACTTGTTATTTGCATTTATAAAAATGAGCATTTCATACTGGCAGAGTAGTAAGACTATTGTTTTTTAAGGTTATTAAATGCAAATTATAATAAATAACAAATTATTATAAATGCATTTTATATGATCATTTCTTATTATTATTTGCATTTATACTTACAAAAATTGCATTATAAATGTTTTTTAAGCATTGCATATTGGCAGATTTATAAGAATACATTTTCTCTTTAGGATAATAATGCAAATTATAATAAGTAAATTATTATGAATGCATTTAATATGATACTTATTATTATTTGAATGTATAATTATAATAAAATGCATTAATAAGATTTATTGGCAGAGTTGTAAGATTATATATTTCTTAGCTTATAAATTCAAATTATAATGTATAATAAATGAATATAAACGCATTTAATATGATAATTTACTATTATTTGCATTTATAATTATAATAATTTGCATTTACAAAATGTATTTATAAGCATTTGATAATGTCAGAGTTGTTATTATTTTATTCTGTAGGTTATAAATGCAATTTTTTTTATAAATTATTATAATTGCATTTATGACAATTTTATTTGTATTACTAGCATTTATAATTATAATACATTGAATACATAAAATGCATAAACAATCAGGCTGGCAATATCTTTTTCTCTCTCTTTTCTTTAGGCTAACACTGCAAATTATAATAAATATTATAAATTATATTATTTGCATTTATAAAAGGCATCTATAAGCATTTTATGATGGAAAGGTTGTGAGATTATAGTATTTCTTCAGATTTTTTTTTCATTCAAGAAGTCAATGTACAACTTATGAAGTAGTTAAATATAAACTGAATTTGCTGTATTTAAATGGATTTAAAATTAATATTAAAGCACAACAATGCCAACAGTACATGTATCTATCAACATAAATTATTATCTTAGCTCATCTCACATTGCTCCTGTAGACACACACGCACGCACACACACGCACACACACACACACACACACACACACACACACACACACACACACACGCACACACGCACACACACACACACACACACAACACACACACACACACACACACACACACACACACACACACAACACACACACACACACACACACACACACACACACACACACACACACACACACACACACACACACAGGGTTCCTGCATTAAAGCTGCATGACACAGACAACTCTATCAAATTCTGCCAGAAATGACCCTGAGCTTCCATAACACCACTGTTCAGCATGACCCTTTGGTGAACCTGTGTGTGCAGACCAGAAAACACACGTCCGATCACATTCTTTCTCCAAACACACCCAGAGCTGATCACGCAGACATTCTATCAAGGAGAAATACAAACACACGCTCAAAAACAACTATCCTTCCCCCCTGTTTGGATTAAAAGTGTTCTGTAATCCACAGCTGAAGCACTAAATGCCACTCAGAGCTTAGAGGACTGGCAGACCTCATCTGTCACGGCGGATCAGCAGAATTACGCCCCATTTTTATCGGGGTGCAGATCTGGCAACACCGCCCTCTGCTGCCCTCCAGAGAAGAACAAAACCACTGGCTGCTAAACAACCAATACCCACAATCCTCTCCGCTTCTTAAGTGCCAAACATCAATATTAGGGACGGGGGAAGAAATCAATCTACATACGCCGAACAAATCTTTTCAAAGACAAGACAGAAAGTCAATATTAGGATTTTAGATGACTAATAATTCTATTTATTAACAATTCATATGCAGAACCACATTAGAAAGCATCGAGAACTGCGAACACGAATCCTCGAATCTGAATCAAATGGTAAGATTCGCAGCACTAATCAATACTCGAGCTGCAGTCAGAGTCAGTATTCTTACTGTATGATGACTATTGACTCGTTTGTATTTGTCTCCTGAGTAATATTTTCCCGTTTGCCGGCCGGACGCACACAAGTGACAGTGGATTTGTTCCAGAATGATTTTGTGATCTCACACTGACCTCAGTTTATCTCACGGCAGCGTTTCCATTAGCGTGATGCATTCAACAGCTGATCTCTGACTCATCAAAATGAAACAACATCAACGTCCAGCAGGAAATCCTGAATCCTGAATCCGGAATAATCTGATGGAATACTGGGATTGTTTACCATGATGGAGAGGAGAGAGCGAGAGGGTGAGGATTATGTTAAAGGGATAGTTCACCCAAAAAGAAGATATTTTTGAAGAATGTTGATAATCAAGAAGTTGCCAGTTACCATTGACTTCCATAATATGGGGAAATACTATGGTAGTCAATGGCTACTGTTTGGAATTTTCATTTTTGGGTGAACTATCCCTTTAATTGTCCTGTACAACCATGTTTTTGTTATTTAACGCTAAGATTAACACTTCAGAGCCAGGAAGATATGAACATAATCTCAAAATGGCTGATTAATCATGCAATTACTGCTTATGTACCATAATATGTATGTGCAACTCCAGGGAACTTCAGAAAACATACAACAAACAAACAAATAAACAACAACAGCATGGTAACATGGCAGTCTAATTACAATGAGATCATATTTTGGAAATTTAACAACAAAAAACGTTTATAAATTAAAAAATTATTTGTGGATAATCCAGTATATTAAATAATTAGTTATTTAATACATAATTTCCTCTTGTATTTGTAACTTGATGGACACCAGCATAAATATCAGATTAGTCACAATATTATTATGAATTACAAGAATGATAAGTCATTATTAACAAAAATCGATTGGATAAGCCACATTTAAAGCTGCTGTAAAATAGTATTGCATTTTATGCATGTTATATATGTTATGACATATTGCCCAGAATAGTCAAAATAACAGAAACTATTCAGATATGGGCTGCGCTAGACTTTGAACTCGAACACTAATTCTAATATCCTGTCATTTCTGCATAATTCCAGTGGATTTAATGGACAGGAACATTAGGACTTAAAAAAGGAACAAATAAGCCAGAATAAATGAGCAAAATGAGTCAGTGAACCTGCAACACGTTCCCTGTAAAACCACTCAATTTCAGTGTGTAATGAGAGTCACAGAGCTCGAGCCGTGAGAGGATTATAAGCACAGCAGCCTCACACACTGCCATTTGGCACACACACACACACACACACACACGCGCACACACACACACGACACACACACACACACACACACACACAACACACACACACACACACACACACACCACACACACACAGACACAGACACAGACACAGACACACAGACACAGACAGCAGACACAGACACAGACAGACAGACACAGACACACACACACACACACACACCACACACACACACACACACACCACACACACACACACACACACACACACACACACCACACACACACACACACACACACACACACACACACACCACACACACACACACACACACACACACACACACACAGAGACAAAAATACACAGAATTTATCAATAGCAATAAATAATGCATGTAAGGTGACCTTGAAGTCATGTAAGGTGCCTAATAATAATAATTTATCATGTAAGGTGACCTTGATTGTCATGTAAGGTGCCTATAAATAAAATGTATCATTATTATTTTATTATTCTCAATCCGCCAACAACCCTAACCCTTAATAAAACCATTTGGATTAAGGCAGGTTAGGATAAGTTCTCAATCCACCACCACAACATGCCTTTTTTTTTTTTTAACCCTGATCAAAGTTGGTCTATATACAATTATCTCAATGCCAGAGTCAGTGTAAGGATAAGTTAGGATATGTGTGCTAAGAAAAATGGCATGCCTTTTTCTTTTTTTTTTATCAAAGTTGGTCTGATATTCATTCTCAATGCCAGGTCAGTGTGATGTGAACTTGTGGCCTTTCAAATTAAAAATGTGCACAAGGCTTGCATTTAAAATCCCAAGTGAAGGTTTGCCTCTTGAATATTAATGACGTACGTGAATGGACGGTTAGTGCCCAGTACCCAGCAAGGCATGCACGACATTATTAATATTCACGATTCACTATCGTGAAATCACTTCCTCCACTTTAAAACTAGTTCTGACACACACACGCACACGCACACGCACACGCACACACACACACACACACGCACACACACACACACACACACACACACACACACACACACACACACACACACACACACACACACACACACACACACACACTCATGAGATTCAGTCTGTCTCAGATCTCAAGATGATAACACCATGTTTGTTTTTCCTCCTCCGAAGACAGAAACAGGCTGACATGATTCGGATCTTAGGGATTTTCCAGAAGAAATCCTGCTTCCAGATCAAAATGAATCAAACGCTCCCAATCATGACATTTAACTAAGAATGACCTACACACACACATGCTACACACTCCAGCTGCGCTCTGAGATCCTGCTGCAGATTGAAGCTTTTATCCAGAGTCTGACGGCACATGTATTACAGCGATGGTCCACCTGCAGCGTGTGAGTGTCAAAATAAAGCATATCAAGAGACTGTTTATTCCTCAGTAGTGCAGAGCATCACTAGTGCTGCGGCTCATAGTTACAGTCAGTGGTTTAAACATATCTACAGACCAGAAAAGAGACTTGAAGATGCAGGACTCTTTTGACTTAAGACAATAGCCACTCAGAACTCCCAGAAACCAACTAGCAACCATCCAAAACATCCTACCAACCAACCAGAACACCCTAGAAACCACCTACCATCCAAAACACCCAAACAACCAGCCAGAACACCCTAGAAACCACCTACCATCAAAAACACCCTAACAACCAACCAGAACACCCTAGAAACCACCATACCATCTAAAACACCCTACCAACCAGCCAGAACACCATAGAAACCACCAACCATCCAAAACACCCTAACAACCAGCCAGAACACCCTAGAAACCACCTACCATCCAAAACACCCTAACAACCAGCCAGAACACCCTAGAAACCACCTACCATCCAAAACACCATAACAACCAGCCAGAACACCCTAGAAACCACCTACCATCCAAAACACCCAAACAACCAACCAGGACACCCTAGAAACACCCTAAAACACCATAACACCAGAAACCAGAAGCCACCAACCCTACCAACCAGCCAGAACACCCTAGAAACACCTAAAAAAAACACCCAAACAACCAGCCAGAACACCCTAGAAACCACCAACCATCTAAAACACATCCTAAACAACAACCAGACCCCTAGAAACCACCAACCATCTAAAACACCCTACCAACCATCCAAGACACCCTAGACAACCATCAACCATCTTACACCCCAAACAACCAGCCAGAACTCCCTAGAAACCACCAACCATCTTCAAACACCCTACCAACCTGCCCGAACACCCTAGAAACCAATACCATCTAAAACACCCTAACAACCAGCCAGGAACACCCTAGAAACACAACCATCTAAAACACCATGCAACCAACCAGAACACACCTAGAACCACCAACCATGATTAACACCTACAACCAGGCCAGACACTAGAAACCACATAGAATCCAAAAACCCTAACAACCAGCCAGGATACCCTAGAAACCACCAAGCCATCTAAAACACCCTAAAACCAGCCAGAACACCCCTAGAAACCACCTACCATCCAAAACACCCAAAACAACCAGCCAGACACCCTAGAACCCACCAACCATCTAAAACCACCATAACAACCAGCCAGAACACCTAGAAGCCACCAACCATAAAAACACCATAACAACCGCCAACATCCCTATAAACCACCTAACCATCGAAAACACCATAACAACCAGCCAGGACACCCTAGAAACCACCAACATCAAAAACACCATACAACCAACCAGACACCCTAGAACCCACCAACCATCTAAAACATTCCAAACAAAACCAACCAGAACACCCTAGAAACCACCAACCATCTAAAACACCATAAACAACCAGCCAGAAACACCCTAGAAACCACCTACCATCTAAAACACCCTAACAACCAGCCAGGACCCTAGAAACCACCAACCATCTAAACACCATAACAACCAGCCAGAACACCTAGAACCACCAACCATATAAAACACCCGAACAACCAGCCAGGACACCCTAGAAACCACCAACTCAAAACACCATAACAACCAGCCAGGACACCCTATAAACCACCAACCATCTAAAACACCCTAACAACCAGCCAGGACACCTAGAACACCTACCATCCAAACACCCTAACGAACCAACCAGAATAAGAAACCACAACCATCTAACACCATAACAACCAGCCAGGACACCTAGAAACCACCTACCATCCAAAACACCATAACAACCAGCCAGGAACCCTAGAAACCAACTAACCATCTAAAACACCATAACAACCAGCCAGGACACCCTAGAAACCACCTACCATCAAAAACACCACAACAACCAGCCAGAACACCCTAGAAACCACCTACCATCTAAACACCCTAACAACCAGCCAGGACACCCTAGAAACCACCAACCATCTAAAACACCCTAACAACCAGCCAGGACACCCTAGAAACCACCTACCATCTAAAACACCATAACAACCAGCCAGAACACCCTAGAAACCACCTACCATCTAAAACACCCTAACAACCAGCCAGAACACCCTAGAAACCACCAACCATCTAAAACACCATAACAACCAGCCAGGACACCCTAGAAACCACCTACCATCTAAAACACCCTAACAACCAGCCAGAACACCCTAGAAACCACCTACCATCTAAAACACCTAACAACCAGCCAGAACACCCTAGAAACCACCTACCATCTAAAACACCACAACAACCAGCCAGGACACCCTAGAAACCACCAACCATCCAAAACACCATAACAACCAGCCAGAACACCCTAGAAACCACCTAACCATCTAAAACACCCTAACAACCAGCCAGGACACCCTAGAAACCACCAACCATCTAAAACACCATAACAACCAGCCAGGACACCCTAGAAACCACCTACCATCTAAAACACCATAGCACAACCAGCCACCATCTAAAACACCATAGCAACAGCCAAAACCTAGAAACCACCTAACCATCTAAAACACCATAACAACCAGCCAGAACACCCTAGAACCCACCAACCATATAAAACACCCTAACAACCACATCCTAGAAACCACCTACCACTCAAAAACAACTTAACAAAAAGCCAGAACCCCCTAGAAACCATCCAGAACATCCTAAAATCCAAAAAGAATACCCTAGAAACCACCTATAATCCAAAACACCCTAGCAACCACTCCAAACATGCCTAAAAACCACCTAGCAACCATCCAGAACACCCAAGATACCGCCTAGCAATCAAGAACACCACAACAACCGCATAACAATACCTTAGCATTGACCAATAACACTCACGTTTTCTTAAAAATTTAATAAATAAATAAATACATACATAATACATAATAAATAAACCTGGCCTATCTAGCTCATGTCAGTATCTTCTTTCATATTCATCCCTCCTCATTATGTCAAGCTCAACCATGCAACCTCATTATGGAGAGCGAGTCACATGACTTAGTATAAACAGCATGTCCATAATTATCATCAGCCTCTGCGTTTGAATCATTGATGGCCAATATAATCACAGGAATCACGAGGGCATTCGTGAGTTTTCATGTGTGCCGTTTAAAGACGAGCTCATGCATGTTTCTTACGCCTTTATTTATGTGATGAACTGTTCCAAACCCTACCGAGCTGCCTACATAGACAGCAGTTTAAGCTCTCCATGTGAAGCCTGTAGCATAATTATGCTGTCTTCTTAGTCAACTTGTTTTGGCCAAAGCCAGTGTCACATAAGTAATAAATAACAGACACCAGGACTGTAAAATCTCACATTCCCCTAAAGAGCGTTACATAAAATAATTTCATGAGCGAATAACTTTGGGTTCAAAAATAAATTCTCCAAGGCTCTCCATTCCTTTCCCAGCATGCACTGGTGCCAGGAATGACTTGAAGATTGTCAGGAGCATGTAGCTATGTGAAATGCAGATTAACGGCAGAGATGGATTGCGTGTTATCTTTCCATTATTTCCATCAGCGTTCCCGCGGGACGAGGTCAGAGGTCGCCGGAGAGTACATGAGCTGTAATTAGCCTTGGGTGGACGGGTCACAGGCGGCTAAATGCCTCACTATTTAAACAGAAACCACTCAATGAAATGAAGCAGATGAAAGGGTGTCGAGAGTTGCAGTCCTGACCTTTGACCTCATCTAAGGCTGTATTCACATTGCTTGGACCTTATTAGCCACAAATCACCTGAGACGTAACGTCATGTGACTAATAAATCAGGAACCACAGGAAAATTACATCATGACAACAAAGAACGCCAGAACACACACATACTGATGCACTGTACACTATGCATATATGCAATCAACTATGTAGTGTGTTAATTAAATAAGGTTATTTTATCATTCATAATCTGAGTCTGATAGCCCGTCACCCTTCGCTATAATTAAATCTGCGACAGTTGAGTGCATGATGTGTTCAACAATCCACACTTTGTTTTTTCCGGTTATTTAAGTGCATCATCCAGGTATTTAAAGTGCAATTTTCAATGTGAACACCTTACTTGCACTATTTATACTGCAAAACATCATAGAAAAGTGCATAAGTACGTGTTTTGGGACGCACCTACAGTCACAAAGCTTCACTAATGACATCACAGACAGCAGATATTATTATTATCTTATCTCAAATTTTGTCTTAATTTTAAATGATCGTAATCTTAATTAATATAATCTTAATTATACCTTTTAGTAATAGATTTTTAAAAGTTATATCTGTTAACATCGGTTAATGTGCTGTGAACTAAAACAATGAATAACTGTTTTTGTTAAAACTTTATTAAACAAAGATTAATGAATGCTGAAAAAATAATATTGCTCATTGTTGGTTCATGTTAGCTAATGCATGTTAATAAATGACACCTTATTGTAAAATGTCACCTATAAATTATAGATTATAAATATATAAAAAATATGCACATGTTTTTTAAAGAAGTCTCTTCTGTTCATCAAGGCTGCATTTATTTGATCAAAAATACAGTAATATTGTGAAATATTATTACAATTTCAAGTAATGGTTTTCTTTTGAATATATGGTGCGATGTAATTTATTTCTGTGATCAAAGCTGACTTTTCAGCATCATTACACCAGTCTTCAGTGTCACATGATCATTCAGAAATCATTCTAATATTCCAGTTATGCAGTTTCATATTTCTGTGGAAACGTTGATACATTTAATTTTGTAGGATTCTTTAATGAATAGAAAGTTCAAAAGAACAGCATTTATTTGAAATAGAAATCTTCACTGTCACTTTTGATCAGTTTAATGCATCCTTGATGAATACCTGCTATGCCTGCTATGCATCTGTGTTAATGTCCCAGAAATAGGGCACTTATCGTCTGCGATCCCACCATTCTGTGACTGTCCCAAAAGCTTAGAAGCAAAAAGCTTTTGTTTTGGCTAATCCATCATTATGAATATTAAAGCTGGAGAAATGGCTGAGCTCCACTCTCTGTCTGTCTGTGTGTGTGTGTGTGTGTGTGTGTGTGTGTGTGTGTGTGTGTGTGTGTGTGTGTGTGTGTGTGTGTGTGTGTGTGTGTGTGTGTGTGTGTGTGTGTGTGTGTGTGTGTGTGTGTGTGTGTGTGTGTGTGTGTGTGTGTGTGTGTGTGTGTGAGAGTGCATGATCCACTTTTATATTCCATGTTTGCGATTAATTTTTACCTCCAAAGTAGGACCCGTCCGACAGCTTGGTCTCGTTGTTTCCTTTGGTGAGGACGCTCACCACACCGTGCTGGATGAAGTACATCTTCTTTCCGATGGTTCCTTCTCGTATGATGTAATCTAAAGGTTGGAAGACCTCGAAGCGAAGTTTGGTGAGCATTGACGTCACAAAATTTGGATCTGCGTTGGCAAACAGCGGCATAGACGCCACCAGCTTCCGACAGTTGAAGTTTATGATCTCCTGTGAAGTGAAAAGCAAAACATATTAGACAGACTGATCAATTAAAGATGACTTCGAAATCACTTACTGGTCATTTCGCCACACTGGAAAAGAAAGGTCAACGTAAGTCTCATTGCATTGTGGATTGAAGCATTCATGCTTCGGGTATTCAGTGCATACAGAGAATGCATAAATAACATGCATTCCCCAGCATGCATCTGTGCGTCCTCACCTCTCTTAGTGGCTCATTCAGTTCTCCCAGAATTCTCTTCATCAAAAACTCTTCCCCTGGTATTGTGCTCATAGTAATCGTGGATCCGCTGTCTCATATCCGCTGGCAGTTTATGGAAGGACATGTACTGCTCCACCTGCTTGTACTGCACACACAAAGACACACAGACAGTTCTTATTGTAAAGTTTAGAGGGGAAGTCAGTTTTTACATGTTAAACAGAAACATGTAAAACAAGATGATATTACTTGTGATGTAACATTAACCCCTTAACTGTCACCCCCCCCCCCCTTTTTTGAAAAACTTGAAAGTGCACTATTTAAAGTTAAATTGTTATAATTCATGAATGCTTTTGAATACAGACCTAAGATTGGTCTCTTTTTAAAGAGACAATCAGCCGATTATTGCAGAAGTGAAATCATTTCAAAAAATGAAAGTAAAAAAAAAGTTATACAAGTTTAAATTTACTGTAAATAAAATGTAATGTACAATTATTATTTATATTATATAAAATAAATATTTTAACAAATATGTTTTAATCCAAATTTGGCATAAAATTAAAGCCATATATCTAAATAAGTTGTGTTTCAAATGTGAAGTTGATATATAAAAAATTGAGGTTACTATGCAATTTTGTTTAGGCGTTATACCACAAACAGCCACCGGGTGCCATTCAAACCCCATTGAATTTTTGTATGCACTTTTCTGTCACAAATGTATCAATTTCTCTCCCATTATTACTCTTATCACCAATATGGAATCTTGAGACTCAGACCTTTCCAATGATATGTATTTTGTCAAGATTATAAAAAGTAGTGATCTATAATACCATAATACATTTGGAATATGACACCTCCCACTAAAGGGAGGAGCCCGCTAAAAGATTTTAAAGTACCATTTCTATGGTAACGTAAGTTTCCGATTTCAAAACGGTTTTCACAGGTGAATTTAGAGATTATAAGCTTTCAAATGATATATAATATATGATGATTACTAAAACATGTGATAGGAAAAAAAGGAAACAAATAGAATTTTTGTGTCAAAGATCAGAGCTCCTGTTATGGTGTATATGTTTTGAGGTGCGCTCTTGTCATAAATTAATCTATTACTGCTCCTACATAATTTTTTACAACAAACAGTGGTAAAATATCTATTTAGGAGTCTTGGACCTTTCCAACGATATATAGTTTGTCATGATTAGATTAAGATTTAATGGTAATATATTGAAGTAAAGTTAGGCGTCCCGTATACGGGACGGTGACAGTTAAGGTTAAGCAACACTGTTAGTATCACAGTGATTTTATGGCATGTGTAATACATTTTTTCTAGACTGACTTGTCTTTGGTTAATTAATTTATGCATATATAATAACATTCTATGATATTATATTATGTTATATTATACTACAATATTATATTATTTAATATTTAAATATAATTTAAAAATGCTTTATATATTTTACATATGTTCCTTCATTGAATTTTGAATGATTTACTATGATTCATTAAATTATTTCTTAAATTAAATTATTTTATTAGATTTGATTTAACTACTTTTTAAAACATGCATTAAAGCATAACAACATTTAAAAACGACTAAATATGACTATTATATTATGATAAAAATAAATAAGCTTTAGTGTATATATATATATATAGGGATGCACGATATTGGATTTTTGCCGATATCCGATATGCCGATATTTTTCAACTCATTTTGGCCGATAACCGATACCGATATAACACCAAGTCTCTCCTGTGCAGAAATTATAAGCAAATTGTTCTTAATTTTGGTTAGCTTTTAACAAGAAATTATTTGTTTGAATTATATAAACAATAATTAAGTTATTTTATAATGACAGTACATTGAAGAATTGAAAATAACTATTAATAAATTATATTAAATCGCTGCATTTTTTTTTTATTGTTTTCAGAAAGATGCAGTGGTAACCTTAACATTTTATTTTAAGATTTAACATTTATAAATGTTCTAAAGCAAAAGAGTTTTAAAAATTCAGAAAATGCTTTAGAGCTCATAATTTGTTTAAAATATCATATTACACATTAATGAGTAAATCAGTATATATCAAATTATTTAATTTAAGTGTCATGTTTATGATTATTTGTTCATGTAAGCTATAGCTATAAGCTATAAACATACTCGTTATTTTATGGCATCAATTACTGCTTTATTTAATCAGAAACACAGTTTAAATATTATTTGTATATTTTGCTTTCATTTAATTAGAAGTAGGCCAACAGCGCCCCCTAGGGAATTAAAACTCGTTACCGAGCAGGCGTTAGGACCCGGGGTGGGGGGTCCCTTCATTTTAAATGCAGCGATCCAAATCAGTGAATATAATCATAATTCAGACAATATTCGCTTCATTAATGAGCCACAATGCTGACGTGATCTAATCGCTAACACACCCTGAGCACATGTGAGTTAATGTATTCCTCTTATCGGCAAGACATATCGGCATAATTTTTCATATCGGGGCGATGCCGATATTTACATTTAAAGCCATTATCGGCCGATTCCGATATTAGTCTGATAATATCGTGCATCCCTAATATATATATATATATATGTATATAAATATACACAACGGTGCATAATCAAACAGCTGAACAAGTAATTGCATGAAATATTTAAAACATTCTAAATATGACTACTTATTTGTCAGTTCGAAATTTCTATATTATATTATATCTAAAAATCTATATTTTTTAAATAAAACATAACATTGAGTTTTTATGATTTCTCTTGTGTTAACATTATAAAAAAACATTTGTAGATTGTGCAAGGTGTATGTAAATTATGATGTATGATTTCCACAGATGACATCATCCACATAAAAGACAGTACTCACAGACAAACCTGCCACTGAGTGTGTGTGAGACACAGTGAGAGAGGTACATGTGTGTGTGTGTGTGTGTGTGTGTGGTGTGTGTGTGTGTGTGTGGTGTGTGTGTGTGTGTGTGTGTGTGTGTGTGTGTGTGTGTGTGTCCTGTATGTCGTCAGGATGGTTCTGACAGGACGGAGCGGAGGATCAAAGGTTTGTTGAGTACAGAGCAACAGTGCTAAGATCTTCACTGACCTTCAAACACACACACACACACACACGCACGCACGCACGCACGCACGCACACACACTCCTCCTGAATTACAATTAGCACCTCACACACACATTATGCATCAGATGAATATGCACAGCTATAATCCAACACAGAAACCACACGAGGACCTGTGAGTTTATGCACACGGACAGACAGATCCGTCATATTTTGATTCTGTTCTCATTTGTAGTGTTTTATTTGTGATGTAATGAACCCGTTGTGACTGTGCTGATATTATATGAAGGTGAGTTTTCAAACTTTGTCAGTTTTTACGCTCTGTCAGCTATTGCCGTAAAAAGCAGCAGATGCTAATATCCTCTGAACGACACTATAAAGACACAGAGACAGAGACAGAGGGCTGTTTCCTTCCATAGAGAGACGAGTCTAATGAGACCGTGAACATCAGCTCCATGATGAACGGCCTGTGGCACTGCCTGAGAGAAAACACAACACACACACACACACACACACACCACACTTCACACACACACAACACCACACACACACACACACACACTCACACACACACACACACACACACACACAACACACACACACACCCACACACACACACACACACACCACACACACACACACACACACACACAGCCAGCCAGCATTGCTAT
>JAPDDN010000647.1:0-35000 GCA_027422405.1 Ptychobarbus kaznakovi
CCCCTATGATTTTCAGTTTGCAGGTCAGAGACCCAAAAAACTCATTCTGGTGATACATCTCATCTGTAGAACACCTGCAAAAAGCACAAGTGATTATATTAAATAATAAGCATTTTATGTAGGGGGGTATGATTTTGGCAGCAACTGCCGAAAATCATCACCCCCTATGATTTTCGGTTTGCTGGATCAGAGGACCCATAAAACTCATTCTGGTGATATATCTATCCTGTATAACACCTGCAAAAAGCACAAGTGTTTATATTAAATTAATAGCATTTTATGTAGGGGGGGGTGATGATTTTGGCAGCACTGTCGAAATCATCATCACCCCCCCCCCCCCCCTTAGATTTTCAGTTTTGCTGGATCATAGACCCATTAAAACTCATTCTGGTGATACATCTCATCCGTAGAACACCTGCAAAAAAGCACAAGTGATTATGATCAATAATAAGCATTTTATGTAGGGGGGTATGATTTTGGCAGCACTGCCGAAATCATCACCCCCCTATGATTTTCAGTTTGCTTGGTCAGAGACCCAAAAAAACTCATTCTGGTGATACATCTCATCCCGTAGAACACCTGCAAAAAAGAACAAGTGATTATGATCAATAATAAACATTTTATGTAGGGGGGTACGATTTTGGCAGCACTGCCGAAATCATCACCCCCCTATGATTTTCAGTTTGCAGGATCAGAGACCCATAAAAAACCTCATTCTGGTGATACATGCCATCCCGTAGAACACCTGCAAAAAAGCAACAAGTGATTATAATCAAAACTAACATTTTATGTAGGGGGTATGATTTAGGCAGCACTGCCGAATCATCACCCCCCCTATGATTTTCAGTTTGCTGGATCAGAGGACCCATAAAACTCATTTCTGGTGATATATTCCCGTAGAACACCTGCAAAAAAGAACAAGAGATATGATTCAATAATAAGCATTTTATGTAGGGGGGTATGATTTTGGCAGCACTGCCGAAATCATCACCCCCCTATGATTTTCAGTTTGCTTGGTCAGAGACCCAAAAAAACTCATTCTGGTGATACATCTCATCCCGTAGAACACCTGCAAAAAAGCACAAGTGTTTATATTAAATAATAAGCATTTTATGTAGGGGGGTATGGTTTTGGCAGCACTGCCGAAATCATCACCTCCCTATGATTTCCAGTTTGTTGGATCAGAGACCCAAAAAACTCATTCTGGTGATACATCTCATCCCGTAGAACACCTGCAAAAAAGCACAAGTGTTTGGATTCAATAATAAGCATTTTATGTAGGGGGGTATCATTTTGGCAGCACTGAACACGAGTGTTTCGATTCCATAATAAGCATTTAATATATTGGTTATTTCTTTTAGCAGCCCTGCTGCTTTCATTATAATTCATGGCATGCTATTTCATATGCTCAATGTAAAAACATATAAGCAGATGGTCTTCAGGTCACAGCTTTTTTGTGTGGTATCAGCTTAGTGCAGAGCACTTTAGGCAGATTTAACAAAACCCTGTTTTTTTTACTGTAGTAAAGACACCACAAAACGATAAAAACACAGCAAGACCATCCACTTGTAAATACATAAAATCAAGCAGCAAATAGTCGATCAAACACAAACACACTAAAGGCAATGTATTAGCCAACTTACGCCGTCCTAATGTCTGTCTGTTTTGCATACTGGCGGACAGTATGACGTCATGCACGTTCACGCGAGGGGAAGTCAAATTCTGGGAGGGAGTCGATTTCGGCACAAACACGGCCGCAGCTTCTTCACTCTGAGGGGATTTGATTTCTGAGACGTGACTGTTGAAAAAAAAGCGCGTTCGGATCGCGAATCCGCGCAGTGTCCGTAATGAGTCGCTAGTTTATTTAATTGTACTAAAACAACATTACGAGGAGAGGTAGGGAATATTTTGACGAAATTACAAGCAAATATAGACTTGAAAATAATATGTTAGAACCAAATTTATTATTTCACCTGCAGTTATTCCTGAAGAGGGGTGAAAAATTACCTAGTTACATACGATCAGGACTGGATTAAAATCCGGATAAATTAGCCAACTAAACTAACAGTTAAGTCTCACAGAAATGAGGAGATCCCGTCCAAATAGGCCTGTTATTACTCAAACCTACTATAATGCTAATAAAGCTAAAGAGCTAACCTTAACTGGACATTCCACAACGCAATATGCAAAATTAACTGCTTTATTATCGTTAATGTTACTGACAACTGTACAAATAAAGAATATTTTAATAGTATTCTTACCGTGTTCAGTCCTCTTAAACCTGTCCGGCTGCAGCTTCTCCACTCTGAGGAGGATTTCTCTGACTGAGATGGTACGTTACCGGTAAAAAAAAAAAGCGCATTCGGATGGAGAATCCGCGCAGTGTCCGTAATGAGTCCGTGAAATGACAGTGCGCGGTCCGGAGGCGGGGCATATTCTGGGCGAATGACCGAACAGAGTCTGACTGTACAGCGGAGCTGCCGACTTGAGGGCGGATCCGCCCCGGAGTCTGTTGCTATCAGGGAGCTCTCCCCTGTGCAGAGAATCTCTTTTCTCGGTGTGAAGTTAGAGTATGACTTTTCTCAGTGAGAATGACGGCACGCCTCATGGACGAACATGCCCAAGCAGTGCTGAACTGCCTAAAATCCTTCAGAGGCAGGAATGTGGTACCACTGAAACAGTTTCAGAGGCTCCTGGGGCATATGGAATCCGTAGCTGCAGTCATGCCGCTCGGGTTGCTTCATATGAGACCACTTCAGCACTGGCTACACTCCCGAGTCCCGAGGTGGGCATGGCGCCGTGGTGGAACGTATTTTACAATATATTGAACCATTACAAATGTAAAATCAAGAAACCAAAAACAATGTAATATAATGTATCGACTAGTCAAAGATATTGCCTGTTGCTGAAGACTTTGACGACAGCGAGACGATTATTATTATTCGTTAAAAATTGACTAAGTGCCTATCTTTAGTGATGCAGCACAGAGAGCCACTTCAGAAACTTGCGAAGGCACGGCTGATCAGCTTTGGTGACCGTGGATCTGCCGTCCTTTCCATATCAGTATCCTTTTTTTATAGCACCACCAAGCGGCCAGTCGCCACACCCTTTTTCACCTGATCAGAGCCTGTACATAGGTGTGCCGATTTGGGTGAAATTATCTCATTCCTTTCTAGAGTTATAGCCATTTAAGCAACCTCGGCCACATGACCTTCGAACATTTTGAGGTCCCCTCGCCAAGGTGAATGGAAACGCTTTTTTTGGATGATTATTTACAGTCAGACTCCAGAGAATCGTTCAGCGCTGCTTTGGGTCACACTGGGCCAAATGCCTGGTGCTAGTTAAAATCCAAAATAGCCAAAAATTTCGTCAGAGCGACGAGCCAATGCGATACATGTCCCTCGTTCAGCTTGAACCAAGGATTCAGATGACATAAGGCACTTGGCTCTGCGACAAACCGTTTGGGAGTTATGAGCGATGCCGTACTATCCATCGCTGCAGAGCCACCATTAGGCCGATCGAGGCAAGGCTCGGTGACGTTGTAGACGGGGGTGGGTTCTACCATCCCCCAGCGTTTCAGGGCTCTGTGACTTACCGCGGCCGGGATGGGTGTGGCCGTATCCGCTTCCTCCCCACTGCATCATAATGTCATCGCTTCTCGGCCTTCTGGCTAAGATCAAAGTGTAGTAGCGATGGAGATGCCGAGAGGAGAAATTACTTTGCCGGCCATGTTGGAATGCTGGATCTCTGTCAATTTTCAAGCAACAACTGAAAACTCATCTCTTTCAACTCTACTTGACTTCATCATCAAAAAAAAAAATAAAAAAAATTATTTCACTTTTTCTAAATCTTCATCTTTCTCTTTATCTTTCTCTCCTTCCCTTGCTAGCTTGTACTTATTTGAACAATGCCTGAGACTTGGTGTTATTGGCACTTCCTCTGTATGTTTGCCTCTTCAAGATTAATCGTTTTATGTACTCCCCAATTGTAAGTCGCTTTGGATAAAAGCGTCTGCTAAATGACTAAATGTAAATGTAAATGATGGTGTGGCTGAAAAATACTGTGAGGATTCAAGTGCTTCAGAATGCTTTCCGGTCTGTGAAGGAAAACTTCAAAAGGAAACTTGTTGTCATGGCCATTTTGGAAGGAGTCTTTAATGTTCTGTCTTCAGGATTTTACGACGGTAGGATTCATGCACTTGACTTTCTTCAACTTAACTGACTGTGTGAGCTTTAATGAGGCTTGGGGAAGAAAAAAAGCACAAGCTCTTGGAAAGATTGTGTCTTCACCCTCTGTTTGCTCAGGTTTACTTGCCTCCATCATTACAATCCATTTGTGGAGGATGGAGAGGTGAAGGCCTTTCTCGAGAGAAACAGGGATGCTGTGAAAGGAGGTGAGCAGGTGAGGGATCGGTTTGGGATCTGGACTGGGAAAAGGCGTTTTTTTTGTGAAGCTCCGAGTGGATCCATCAGTCCCTGGAAGCCCAGTGCACGTGCCTGGGTCCTTTTCCATTGGGCCTAACAGGGGTTTTCTTTATTACCCTAAGCAGCCCATGTATTGCAGGAGATGTGGAGAAGGACATGTTAAGGCGGACTGTGAAGGGCAGCATTGTCGTTTTTGTGGGGAAGCAGACCACGTTGCTTCAGCCTGCCCAGCCCCAAATCACTGCAGTCTTTGTGGGAAGTTAGATTAGGAGTGCATCAAGTCAGATGGGTGTTGGTGTGAAGGACCAAGCAGATGGAGGCGTGGGAGATCTGATAGCCTTGTCTCTGGATGGAAACGAGGCTAAAGAACTGGAATCGGAGCAACAGCTTAGTCTTTCTCCGGCATGGACGGATCTGAACTTCGCAGAGGTTCTTTCCGATGTTTTGGAGGATAAAGTGGAGCAGGCCACCTTGGAGCCTGCAAATGGATCAACTCGCCAACGAGAGAATGTTCACAGTGGGTCGGAGATGGAGGTTTCATCAGAATCGGTGACTGGCAAAATAATAAAGTCCAGGTGTAGATGGCCTGCCCAAATAATTTGAAGAAAAATTTTGGGAGGAGTTAAGTGAGACGATGCTCGAAATATTTAAGGAAAGTTTTAGTCTAGGTGTACTCCCCCCAACATTGAAAGAGTGTATCGTCTCCTTGTTATTCAAGAAGGGAGATAAAGCTGATCTAAAGAATAGGCGCCCTTTGTCCTTATCGGGTACTGATGTGAATATATTGTCAAAAGTGATTTTTTTCAGACTCCAACCCAAAAAACACAAAAGTATTGTGATTGTGATCACATGACCATTCATCACGGTGCAATTTTTCCTTATACAAATGTCAAAATAAAAGCCTCTTGCATTAGTGGCATTAGTTAATAATAAGAATTTCAATAATCTAGTGTAACAAGTGTTTTTACACTTGCCACAAGTACAACACAGGATTTGCAGAAAAGTTGCTTCTCAAAGATGGATCAATATCAACTTTTCGTGTTCCAACTTCATATCCACAACACACAAGTATCGCACTTTATAGTGTTTGTTTGCAAAAGCCTTTCTAAATATGCTTAAGTGGCTAAAGTTATCATTGTCTCTGACTGTGTTCACAGAGACCAGAGCTTATTATTTTCAACCCCAAAATGCTGACTGCCTTTAAACTTCAGAAGCACAATTTTATTGCTTCTTAAAAATAAAACTAATGACAGCTCTGATCTTCATGAACACAGTCAGAGACAGTGGTAGCTTATTCTTTGTGAATTTGTGTGTGCCTGTTTATGTTTCTTTTTTGAGTGAAACTTCTTCTACACTTTGTTGTCGCGTGTAATGCTTCTCTCTAGTGTGAATTCTCATGTGCCAGTTAAGGCTTCCTTTATGAGTGAAACGTTTCCACATTCCGGTAAGTGTAAGGCTTCTCTCCAGTGTGAATTCTCATGTGGGTGTTTAAGAATTGCATGCCGATGGAAACTCTTTCCACACTGAGGGCAGGTGTAAGGCTTCTCTCCAGTGTTGAACAGTCATGGCCTGTCAAAGTCTCCTTTACGGACTGGAAATACTTTTTCCACACATGGGGCAGGGTTTAAGGCTTTCTCCAGGTGTGAATTATCTTGTGGTGGCTTAGGTTTCCTTGATGACTGAAACTTTTTCACCGTTGGCAAGTGAAGGGACTCTCTCCAGTGTGTATTGTCATGTGGACTTTAAGGTTTACAAGATGAGCAAAACTCTCACCACACTGCTGGCAGGTGTAAGGCTTCTCTCCAGTGTGAATTCTCACATGGTTGTTAAGGCTTTGTTTAAAAGTAAAACTTTTACCACAGTGTTGGCAACTGAAAAGGGTCTTCCCAATGTGGACTTTAAGGTTTCCTCGTTCACTGAAACTCTTTCCAAACCGAAAGGAAGTAAAATCACTTCTAGTTATTCCAGTCTTTTGAGCTTTTTTTCGTGTGGAAATCTTTTCAGTCTTTTCATCTTGTGAACACTTAAAATATTTTTTCCAGCTGTGAAATCATGCAGACTCTCGTATTGATCTTTCTCTTCAATGTCATTGAGTACTTCTTTCTCTTTTTTCAATGCCATTAGGTCTAAGGTATAAAACAATAAAAAAAGTTATCCCCATGGATAATGGCACAATACAACAGACATGAAAACATTTAGGTACGTAATGCATCAAAATCAACAACATGCATGCTTGATCCTGTACAGAGGTGTCTAAACCTGCTCTGAAGGGCCACTATCCTACTTGTCCCAATACACCTGCCTGAAATTATCAACTCAGGAACCCCTTTTTCAGAGTTTAGCTCCAACCCTAATCAAACACACCTGAACATGCTAATCAAGGTCATCTGTATTATTTAAGAGCTGAAGGCAAAGCTCTATTTTAAAGGTCAAGTTTGCAGAAAAGTGGACCTTGAGGGCTAGAGTTGAGAAACGCTGCTCTTCACAATATTGCTAACTTTCTTTAGATCATGTCCCAAGAACCTTTAAGCTGGCAGTTGAACCTTTAAGCTGGCAGTTAAAACTTTTATTTAAAAAAGAACAGTTTGACCCAGGAGATATAGTTAATTACAGACTTATCTCAATTAGGGATGCTAATAATTAATCAAGGATCAAAAAAAATTATCCAAGGAAATTGAAACTGTCTAAATGGTCAAAACAATTACATTTTAAGCAAGACATTTAAATTAGATGTTGTGCTTTGGAGAAAGCAAAACTAATTTACCGGTGCATGTGAAATGTCTGAGCCCCAGATGATGATGAATGTAGATATAAAAATATATATGTATATATTAGTAATTCATTCCTATGACTTAAATATGTGGCCATGGGTCAAGTTACATTGATTTGTTATATCTTTAAAGCAAAACTAAGCATCAATTTAGTACAATGTGACCATGCCTTAATTAAAATGAAGGAACAAATACATTAGTTTATTATTGTTTAAATGTGGAAATTTGAGTTATCAAGCAGAAAAACAGAGCACAAAGCTGCATATGGCTTCATTTAAATGTACGGGATTGTTTTAACTCTGTAATTCGGCATAAATCCAAATGTTTCCATAGGCGAGATGCAACATTTGCCTGCTAAACTATTATTTATATTGGAAACAAAGCTTTGTGCTTCAATAAAAAATGTGTGTTGCCATACCACAGCCAGGGGTAGCTGTTAAGCCCGAGACACACGGTGTGATTTTCGGACTGTATCATGACACAACCGTGGTGATTTCAGATTTTTCACGATGACAATATTGAATCTGAAACAGCCGAAAATCATGCAGTGTGAATCGGGCTTTAGTCACGCTGATCAGCACAGTAGTTACATCTGGGATCATTTTACTTTAAATGGTAATAGTGTTATTTACAAACATCACAACTGTTTTAAAATACAAAAAAGCACCATTATACCATTTATGGCGCATTCAGTGGTCTCCGTGAAATTATACAGCCAACAATAACCTCTGTTTTAGCAATGTTCGTCACCCAAGATGGTGCAGTAGTCTGTTGTCTGTCCTGTTTGTTTGATTAGTGATTTTTTTGTTGGTGTGATTGTCTTTATGTATGATTGGAAGACGTAGAAGAGCTGCACAGGATCCTCATTGGACTGTATTTGATCGAGATTGAATCTTTGGGCTCGTCACTTGTGGTTCGCTACACTGGATCGGCGACCTGTGTTCGTATTTCCTACATGTACCCTGGTCTGCTCTAAATTGCTGCTTTGAGGAGGTGAAATACAGCGTGGTAAGAGTTTATCTCTATTCTGGATTCGGGAAGAGAGAGGTCAAGTGGGCTGTGGCCTGGAGGCTCCAGGCTGGATTTGTTTGGAACCTAAGACTTTAGCTTTGGCACTTACTGTTGTGGGTTGTTATAGACTTCAATCAGCTACACTAAGTGTGCCTGGAATTATTTATATGAACTTTCATTAATAAACATGCACCTTTCAAAAGATATTGAGTAAAGCAGGGGTGCCCAACCCTGCTCCTGGCGATCGACTGTCCTGCAAAGTTTAGCTTCAACTCTAATGAAAACACCCAGTCTTTAATTTTCAAGCCATCCTGAAGACCATAATTAGTTGCTTCAGGTGTGTTTGATTAGAGTTGGAGCTGAACTTTGCAGGACAGTCGATCGCCAGGAGCAGGGTTAGGCACCCCTGGTGTAAAGGGTCGAGAAACCCCTGGTTCTCTCCTGCATTATTGAATTTGCTTCATGATCATGACGTCGCTTGGGCTAGAGCAGGCATCCTCAAATCTGGCCCACTCCTGCAGAGTTTAGCTCTAACCCTAATCAAACACACCTGAGCATGCTCATCAGCGTCTTCAAGATCATTATAAAATCACAGGTAGGTGAGTTTGACCAGGGATGGAGCTAAACTCTGCAGCAGATCGGTCCTCCGGGGACAGATTTGAGGAACCCTGGGCTAGATAAGAGCCCTGCACAGGCCTCAAATACAGGCCCTAGTCCCCGGTCCGCATCCAACAGCTTATCGGCCAGAGTCCGACCCGACCCAGTCTTTCCCCTTCTCCCAAAACAGCTTATTCTACTGTTTCAGATATTAAAATAGTTCTGTTTTGTATAATACAATTATAAAGTTCATTTAGAAAAAGGTTTGGAGTATTTTTTTGTTTGTTAAATGTACGTTTTTTTTAAGTAACGCAATGCAAGTAATTGCAAACAATTTATTTCAGATACATTTAGCCTAAATAAAATATTTTGAAAGTTAGTCAACTTAATTTGTTTATTTAAATTTAGCTAAAATACATTGAGTGCAACCACTTACTTAAATAAAAGTAAATTGATTTGATCATAATCCATGTTTGATCCATGTATAGCCTTCTTAAATCATCAGGACTTGCCTAAAATAAAATCTATAGATATAAAACAGTTCAAGCATATCACAATATTAGTGTAAATGTTTAATCTAGATAAATGCGCGCTGTTAGATGCATATTCAATCGTTTGTGCGGAGAAGCTGAAGCGCGCTCTGCAGGACACGGACAGTGCTATCACTTGCTATCACTCACTTTTTAACTAAACGTGGAAATATGGCGTATTTTTTTGCTCATAAAGGTAAGAGTAATACATAAATCTACTTATGTGTGTGCACTCACATTATCAACAAAACGTTGTGCTTTTATAAAATAAATATGAACACAGAGGCGGTGCTGTCTGCCGTCTCTTGAACAGGAGCGCTTCACAATGATGAACTCAAACTCCGCGAATAGCCTCACAGACATCAAAAATATATATATGTATACATTAGTGGTGTCAAAATTAGCGCGTTAACGCAGGAGATATATTTTTTTCAGATTAACGCGTTAAAATATTTAACGCAGGGGCGGGGCTAGGGTTGGCCACCCCATTCACAACTGCTCCCTCGGTCTCTTTTTTCCTGAAAAGGATTGAATTTATTTAGATGCAGAACGTCTTTATGACCACATCGATTGGGAGACGTTTCAGACGCGCGCTCTAACTCGTGAGTCACACGAGCGCGTAAAAGATACTGTGCTCGTAGCACACGCTCTAACTCGTGAGTCACACGAGCGCGTAAAAGATACTGTGTTCATAGCGCGCGCTCTAACTCGTGAGTCACACGAGCGCGTAAAAGATACTGTGTTCGTAGCGCGCGCTCTAACTCGTGAGTCGCACGAGCGCGTAAAAGATACTGTGCTCGTAGCACGCGCTCTTCAAATACAGCACAAAGGTGCCGGTGTTCTGTCGATTTGTCCTACTCTGTCAGATTTTCCTACCTCCCATTAAAACAGTGGGTAGTACAATTCAAAAACGAAAAATGCTACCTATTAAATTATGTTTTATTAATGTGTACACCTACCACAACCTTATAACAACCCTTACAGTAATGCACATACAGTAAATACATGTTATATTCGTGGTTGTAGATAGAAAGGATACATCTAGTACCGGAAACTAACAATACATATTTTTTTCTACCTATTAGATTGTGTTTTATTAACGTCTACACCAACCCCAACCCTGTACCTTCCCTTACAGTAATTCAGATACATTAAATATTGTTGTTCAGCGTGAGAAAAAGGATGCAATATTGATGCGCGCATGCGCAGTAAGCCGAGGTAGGAAAATCTGACGGGTAGGATAAAATGTCAGGACACCGGCGCGCTGTAGTCTGATTCATTTAATATCAAACAGAGAAACTACGTGCATGCAATGTCCTAGTTATGCCGTTAAGGCATGAAGTTACCAAAAAGCTGCCTTAAAACTGTGTGCATGTCACCCCAGTGTTGTCTCCCTCATCTAACACCCCCGACTCAACTCGTCCGCTCATTACTGGAGACTTTAAGACCTGAAGTGTGTCAGAAAAGATAAAGAGATCTGAGAGAAAATACGATGCGTGTCAGATCCGCATCAGCAGCTTTTAAAGCGAAAGCAGGCAAATAAGATAATAACCAGCTGCTGGGATGTCTATTAATCCAAGAACAAAATTAAAAAGAGGAAATCAATAACTTTTATGGCTTTCATCTATATTTAATTTATTATTTAGTGTTTGGTTATTATTAATTTTCTGTATATTTCTGCTGAAGTCACAGCAGCTAAATATACCATTTATTATAATGGGTTCATGTGAAGATTGTTTTAAGTTCACTTAAATTAGAAGTTAAGTCTAATAATAAATGTTCATATTGATATCTCTCAATCATACTGTAATGCTGAAGTCAATATTAAAATTAAAACTATTATAGAGACATCAGTAGTGTTGATATCAGTGATCCTGGCCTTCAATCATAAAAAAGATGACATTAAATAAATATATTTTATTTAAATGTTGTTTCTTTATGTTGTTTGTACATTTGAAGATTAAATGTGAAATTATTGCAATATAAAATTATATTTAAAAACTTTAATGTTAGGTGGGATTAATAGACTAATATATATATATATATATATATATATATATATATATATATACAGTGGGTACGGAAAGTATTCAGACCCCCTTAAATTTTTCACTCTTTGTTATATTGCAGCCATTTGCTAAAATCATTTAAGTTCATTTTTTTTCCTCATTAATGTACACACAGTACCCATATTGACAGAAAAACACAGATTTGTTGACATTTTTGCAGATTTATTAAAAAAGAAAAACTGAAATATCACATGGTCCTAAGTATTCAGACACTTTGCTGTGACACTCATATATTTAACTCTGTTAATTGTCCATTAACATTAAACTCTGTGCTGTCCATTTCTTCTGATCATCCTTGAGATGGTTCTACACCTTCATTTGAGTCCAGCTGTGTTTGATTATACTGATTGGACTTGATTAGGAAAGCCACACACCTGTCTATATAAGACCTTACAGCTCACAGTGCATGTCAGAGCAAATGAGAATCATGAGGTCAAAGGAACTGCCTGAAGAGCTCAGAGACAGAATTGTGGCAAGGCACAGATCTGGCCAAGGTTACAAAAAAGATTCTGCTGCACTTAAGGTTCCTAAGAGCACAGTGGCCTCCATAATCCTTAAATGGAAGACGTTTGGGACGACCAGAACCCTTCCTAGAGCTGGCCGTCCGGCCAAACTGAGCTATCGGGGGAGAAGAGCCTTGGTGAGAGAGGTAAAGAAGAACCCAAAGATCACTGTGGCTGAGCTCCAGAGATGCATTCGGGAGATGGGAGAAAGTTGTAGAAAGTCAACCATCACTGCAGCCCTCCACCAGTCGGGGCTTTATGGCAGAGTGGCCCAACGGAAGCCTCTCCTCAGTGCAAGACACATGAAAGCCCGCATGGAGTTTGCTAAAAAACACCTGAAGGACTCCAAGATGGTGACAAATAAGATTCTCTGGTCTGATGAGACCAAGATAGAACATTTTGGCCTTAATTCTAAGCGGTATGTGTGGAGAAAACCAGGCACTGCTCATCACCTGTCCAATACAGTGAAGCATGGTGGTGGCAGCATCATGCTGTGGGGGTGTTTTTCAGCTGCAGGGACAGGACGACTGGTTGCAATCAAGGGAAAGATGAATGGGGCCAAGTACAGGGATATCCTGGATGAAAACCTTCTCCAGAGTGCTCAGGACCTCAGACTGGGCCGAAGGTTTACCTTCCAACAAGACAATGACCCTAAGCACACAGCTAAAATAACGAAGGAGTGGCTTCACAACAACTCCGTGACTGTTCTTGAATGGCCCAGCCAGAGCCCTGACTTAAACCCAATTGAGCATCTCTGGAGAGACCTAAAAATGGCTGTCCACCAACGTTTACCATCCAACCTGACAGAACTGGAGAGGATCTGCAAGGAGGAATGGCAGAGGATCCCCAAATCCAGGTGTGAAAAACTTGTTGCATCTTTCCCAAAAAGACTCATGGCTGTATTCAATCAAAAGGGTGCTTCTACTAAATACTGAGCAAAGGGTCTGAATACTTAGGACCATGTGATATTTCAGTGTTTCTTTTTTAATAAATCTGCAAAAATGTCAACAAATCTGTGTTTTTCTGTCAATATGGGGTGCTGTGTGTACATTGAGGAAAAAAAATGAACTTAAATGATTTTAGCAAATGGCTGCAATATAACAGAGTGAAAAATTTAAGGGGGTCTGAGTACTTTCCGTAACCACTGTATATATAATATATATATATTATCACTTAATTACTACTTTAAAATGAAATAATGCGTACAATAGCCTAATTAAGTGTTCGATCTCATGATAAAGGTGCGTATAGCACGATTTTCTGCTTTTATTTAGCATTATATTTAGAACTTGACTTTGGCGTGCACAAGACTGTATTCATAATTACTTTCATATTTATAAGACACTATCGCATAATTAATGTATGGTTTTAATTTCAGAAATAGATATTGGGTTTAATGTAACACAAATGTGTAGAGACAGCTTCTGCATTATTAATAACTTTATTAATGTAATGTGTGAGCAACACGATCCTCTCCGGTTCACAGAGCTAGTATTTGTCTGGTCATGTGATCTCAATTAAAACCACTTCAATTAGGACATTCTTCATTACTGTAGATCTGAACACGGATCAAATGAGTGAGTGAACACGGACCTGTTTGTTTCAGACTGAATACTTCTTCGATCCTGAAGTCTTCAGTCTGCTCTTTAATAAACGCCATCTTTATAACTCGGTGTCACCTCAGTCGCTTCAGCGGGAGCTTTTGGACACTCGGTTCTGTTTAAGATGAGAGAAATAAACCCAAACTAACTCTAGTTCAGTCAGAGAGAGAGTTAATGGACGTAAATCACCGGATTATTACACACACAAAACTAGCATTATAACATTAATAAAACACAAGGTTGGGGAGTAACAGAACACATTTTACTCTGATTAAATAACACTGAAAGTTCACCTTTAGGTAATTATATTTATATACATTTAATAGACTGCACTTCAATTAAAATAATTTATCTGGTGTCGAATTAAACGGCTGTGACGTCAGCGACTCGTTTAGTGAATCGATTGATTCAATTGAGTCGGAGTCTAAAAGCTCGGTTCCTCCAGTGACTCGATACATGTTAAAACTGATTCACGATGTTCGGAGTGAGATGAGACTCCCACGAATAACCGTAGTAACTTTTAAATACAGCATTAATGTGTTACAGTAAATAATAAACAGTTAATTCTGTATCGCTCATAAAACTTTAAACTTGAACCGTTTCTACACGTTAAATGCTTTAAACACAAACCGTTCTTCAGTCTGCAGATGCGGGAGCGCGGCGCGTCCTCGTGACGTCACAGCAAAATAAAAGTCCTGCTCTCATAATTAAAGTCTCGACAGACATTCAGAGTGCAGTGTATTGTTGAAAAACAATGTATGTGGTGCAATTATGTGCTGAAAATATTAGGAAACTACTACAGTGTGAGATTCTGTCTGACAAACTGTAATGTTTAGGTGAAGAAACTATTTCATACCAGGTTTAAATTAGATTCAAATGCAAATGTGATTAATAATAATAAATAACGAGTGTATGAGCTCATATAATACATTATTGTGTCAGTATTGAAAATGCAAAAAGGTTGGTGTTTTTATCATTTTAAAAATGTGAACATATTTTTGGGGACTAAAAATGACCTGAAAATAGGTATATCAGAATCAGAATCAGCTTTATTCGCCAAGTGTGTGCAAACGCACGAGGAATTTGTTGTGGTTTTTAAGAAGCTCTTGGTACATACACGCATACATACATACATATCTGACATGAGAACAGAACATTTAAATAAGCCTTAACAATAATAATAATAATGTGTCTGAATCTGGAACAGAAGATTTATGTACAGATTTCTGCCTTATTTACTCTATATATACAGCTGTATAGAAAATTATGCATACATATTTACATAGTACTAGAGAGAGTAAATAATTAGAGATGGGGGATGAATTACAGGCAAGAATTAGGGTTAGAGAATTACAGAACACAGGTAATAATTCCTGTGTTAGTTGTTTAGGCTGGAGATGGCATAGGGGAAAAAACTGTTTTTATGCCTAGATGTTCTAGTGCACAGAGATCTGTAGCGTCTGCCTGAAGGGAGAAGCGCAAACAGGTCGTGTCCAGGGTGAGAGGGGTCTGTGATGATGAGTACCTGCCCGTTTCTTCACTCTGGAGTAGTACAAATCCTGAAGGCTGGGCAGTGCACACCAATGATCCTTTATGCTGTCCTAACAGTCCGCTGCAGTCTTCTTATATCTGATTTGCTGGCTGACCCAACCATACAGTTATAGAAGAGCACAGAACCGACTCAATAACAGCAGAGTAAAACTGTGTCATGTGCGCCTGTGGCAGGTTGAACTTTTTCAGTTGACGAAGAAAGTAAATTCTCTGCTGAGCCTTTTTCACGATGGAGTCGATGTGAGTGTCTCACTTCAGGTCCTGAGAGATGGTGGTTCCCAGGAACCTGAATGACTCCACTGCATTCACAGAGTTGTTCATGATAGTGAGTGGGGGGAGAGCTGGGGGGTTTCTCCTGAAGTCCACGATCATCTCCACAGTTTTAAGCGTGTTGAGCTCCAGGTTGTTTAGACTGCACCAGACAGCCAGCTCCTTAACCTCCTGTCTGTAAGCAGACTCGTCACCGTCCTGGATGAGGCCGATGAGTGCGGTATCGTCTGCAAACTTCAGGAGTTTGACAGAGGGGTCTTTAGAGGTTCAGTCGTTGGTGTAGAGGGAGAAGAGCAGTGGGGAGAGAACACAACCCTGAGGAGCTCCATTGCTGATGGTGCAGGTGTTGGATGAGAATTTTCCCAGCCTCACTAGCTGCTGCCTGTCTGTCAGGAAGCTGGTGATCCACTGACAGATGGAGGTGGGGACGGAGAGCTGTGTCAGTTTATTCTGAAGGGTGTCCGGGATGATGGTGTTGAAAGCGGAGCTGAAGTCCACAAACAGGATCCTTGCATAAGTCCCTGGTTTGTCTAGATGTTGGAGGATGTAGTGCAATCCCATGTTGACTGCATCATCCACAGACCTGTTTGCTCGGTAAGCAAACTGCAAGGGGTCCAGGAAGGGTCCAGTAATGTCCTTCAGGTGAGCCAACACAAGCCTCTCAAATTACTTCATCACCACAGACGTTAAAGCAACAGGTCTGTAGTCATTAAGTCCTGTGATTTTTGGTTTCTTGGGTACAGGGATGATGGTGGAGCGTTTGAAGCAGGAGGGGACTTCACACAGCTCCAGCGATCTATTGAAGATCAATGTGAAGATGGATGATAGCTGAACAGCACAGGCTTTGAGGCAGGCTGGGGAGACACCGTCTGGGCCTTTGGCTTTCCTTATCTTCTGTCTCCTGAAGACTTTGCTTACATCTTCTTCGCAGATCTTGATTACAGGCTGAGAAACAGTAGGGGGGAGGGAGGGGGAGGGTGAGGGTGTTGATGGCTGTGTTGTGGGATGGTCAGAGTGGGTGTGGGGTGTAAGACCAGGCTTTTGTTTTTGAAACCTACAGTAAAAACTGTTCAGGTCTTCAGTCAGTTGTTGATTGGCCTCAGTGCTGGGGGGAGGGGTCTTGTAGCTGGTGATGGCTTATATGTATATATATGTGTCTAAAAAATTACGGTAGATTTATTTTCGTTATATATTCGTAATCTTTCAAGAATTATTGACATTATTTGGGTCAGTTTTTCAAGTTGAACCCATAAACTGATCGATGATAAATGATAAAAGATGATATCCACACACTTATGTGTAAGAATTGAAACTGTTTCTCTACACTTTCAAACATTATATATTTTACATTACACTTCAAATATATCTTATACAGTTTTAGTACTATATTACACCACACGGTCCCACTTTATATTACATGTTTGTAGTTTAAAAAAACTACAAAAAAAGACATTTTAAATACAAAATGTTCCCTTAATAAAGATTGTGAAGCAGCAATCCTAGAAACACAGAAGTCATCTCAGTACACACGACACATAATACCATTATTCAGTTATATTTTATTATTTATTTTACATGCAGCCTACAAGTAAACAAATATAGTTTATACACAACATTCAAAAATGTACACCATACATATATTAAGCCAATACATATCAAAATGTGAAATGCGATGATCTTTATTTTGTTGACTAGTACGGGGTGTTTTTAAATCACTAACAAACACTACATTTGAGCTAACATGATGATTTCCATGCTAGTCGTACCTGCGAATGTTCAAGTTGGTTGAGCAGCCTTTCTTAAAAGGGTCATCGGATGCCAAATTCACTTTTCTAGTTGTATGAACGTAAATGTGTGTTGGATCCATCCGATAATGATACAAATCCACAATTTTTCTTTCTCAAATCAGGCTGTTCTGAGATTCCTGTCAGAATGATGTAGTTCTACACAGGCCCCTCCCACTATAGTTAATTGACAGGCCGTCTTACCTTAGCCCCGCCCCCTGAGAGCGTCATCTGAGCCGCTGAAGACGCAGAGCATTAGCGCTACTTTCACACAAATCATTCGTGATCCAGCTTCATCAACAGAATAAGTGAGTTTAAGGGTGTTTACTGAATGTTATAGACTTGTAATTAAGACCCTAAAGAATCATATCAACTTGTGCAAAAAGGGCATCCAAAAAAGCAAGACTATGTTATTTCCTTTATCCTTTTTGAAGACAAAATAACTGAAATGTCATGAAAACATTTTAAGCACTATATATATATATATATATATATATATATAAAGTCACGCCATCCCATAATTTACCCAACACAGAGAAGTTAGCAGAAAACGAGTCACTGGAACTAGCGCGATCACAACGCGGCCGTTTAGCATGTTTTTCTGAAGATTTAGATCCAAAACGTTGTAGGCTAATCATAATTTTCACATTTTTAATGGACTGAAGCTAAAAAAAATACACTAATTGTGTGTCTACGGTCTCTTAATTTGAACTCAAACCACAATTGTATTATTTCACCCCTCATCATGTGAGATAGCAATCAGCAAGAAGTGTATATATATATATATATATATATATATATATATTTAACGAAACCATGACTACTCTATATTTTTCATTAACATGTATAATTACTGATGTAAATAACTCAACCCCGTCACAATGATTAATATATATATATATATATATTTGAGGTGGTGTAGGAGAGTCGACCATATATGCCATATATGTATATAATTATGGATTACAATAAAGTAATTATTTTCCATATTAATTGTATGCGACAGGGTTGAGCTTGACAGTACCGTACCAGACTATAATATACCTCAAAAATATGAAACGAACCATGTTCTGCACTATTAAAGAGACCTGAATGATGTAATTGCAGTCTGTTGGCTAATTATTTCAGTATTAGAGAGGCAGAGTGTTGCAGTATTACAGGTGGCGTGTCTGCTTCTGTGGGCACTCGTTAGTGTCTCTGACGTCTGGGCTGCCTCTTCTCCTCCCAGTCAAGACATAACTACAAACTCAATTTCCCTCGCTCAGTATTAAATATTGTGCTTACGGCAAGCCGCCAGCTGACATTCTGCGGTGGCATGTTCACAAGTCTGCGGGATTCAGAGCTTCCGGCTTTCAGGTCACAAATAAATGCTTGCAGACGTATTTATACCGGAGCGCTGGTCATGCCAGTGTTTCTGTGCCATAGGCGAGTCACATACATATAGTTATATCCGGCCATCCTCGCATTCCAGACTTCAGCCAGCGTAGGCGTCTTTGTAAGGAGTGCTAACATTATTTTGCCTGGTCCAAAGCGCTTCAAGTTTCGGTTTGGGACACGTGTTCAGAAAACACAAAATATAAGATGATAGCTATATACGATAAAAACAGGCACAATGAATGACTTAAGTGGCCCTGGTGTTATTATCTGCCATCGAGAAGGTGATTTTGTCCATGCAACAGCCGTAAAGAAACAGAGATTTGAGGACACTGGCTGGTACTAACACCTATAGTGTGGTGTGGTGAGCAGCTGTTGTTCCACATCTCTTGGTACGGGCCACTTTATGCCTGGATTCTGGTTATCTCTTTAACGCAGGAGAGGTGCTTGTAAGTGGAGCCAGACTCTAGTCTTTAATATCAGCTCCATCTCTTCTTTCGAGGGTTAAAGATGGCCAAGCTTTGGAAGAGGGAGTAGCTCTTACATTAGCGTTTGACGATTGATTCTTCAGGCCGATGCTGCCAAACTCATATTTTAGCCCATCTCGGGCGAGCGAAGCTGCATTTGTTGAGACGCTGTATTGCATCCCCGGTATGGGCAGTCCGAGCGGCGTCATACACGCATCTCCCTAATCAGACCCTGTCACCTTGTCTGATTGCACAGTCCAGCCAGAAGAGCACTGAATAGTCCAGCCTACTGGTGCGGATTATAGACACCATTTCTGACATTTACAAGGCGTGAGAGAAGGGAGAAAAAGACAAAGAGTGTTGGGGCAGCTAAACAGCTTATCTCTCAGACGCCGTTCGGATTAGAAAGCTTCTGATAACCCTCGGACGGTACCTTCATTTCACATGGAAGGACGTGGCATCTTCAGGCTTGGGGGAATCCGATCCTGCGCAATAGTGAAGAGGCCTTTCCTGACTAAAACGTAAAGGCCTTGGTCAGGTCGAGGCGTTAGAGTCTTCTCTGCTCTTAAACCGGCACGTCTTGCAGCTTTTGTCTCGAGGGCATGCTTATAAACATGTCGACATTGAACTATGAGTTAGACGAAGCCCACTGCGCCTCTGTGACGCGTTCACCGGGACACTTGAGTTTCTTACCACCAAGAGAAGCCTCCCCACAATACTCAGCAAAGATGCCGGTCATAGTTGTTAATCAGCGGTCTCCTTTGTTCTTGTAGAGTTTATGTTAGCATATCGTTTTAGAATTTCCTTCCTCCCAACACTGAAAAAAGTCCAGGAGACGGTTTCGAAAATAACAATCATCTGGCCAGCCTATAAACTGGGGGAATCGTCACTGCCTGGAGCTGATTCCATCAAAGTCATCTTTTGAACTCGTCTAATGGGCAAGCATACAGTCTCTCATCTCAGGCAAGGGGGTGATGCTCTCCAGCCCGGTAAACACTAACGATAATTTCTCCCTTGATAAAGCTTGGTCACCACTCCGCCTCCCCACGCTTACCGCGGGTCTTCGAGAACACATAGTTTTTTCCCTCCGTAACATAGCATGACTCAGGGGAGCATCTTTCAGGTAGAACTTGGGCCAAATGCGGTTTTTCATGCTACGGTGGATCTGTTCCCAAAGCTGCGGAAGCAATGCTCTGACAGAGGGTTCAGCCAATCATGAGCACATTTCCTCTCCGCTGGGTGTCATATCGGTTTCGGAGTGCCTAAACTACAAGCCTTACTAGGCTCGTACTGGTGTGTCATAACGAGCTTTACGTTTGATGTGATAACGAGCGGATCTCAAGTCATTATTCCTGTCACGGTAACCCTCTGAAATAATTTCTTCACCGTAGACGGCTTCTGAGGGTTATTGGCCGAGTTATATATGGCACACTGAAGTGGCTCCACACTCTTCAGCGCTGACGTCTGGGCATCCTTAAGCGAGCTCTCAATGGCACTGGCAGCATGTGCAACTTCTGGGACGGTAAGGGCTTTTATCGTTTTCTGCTTGGATTGTAGATCCACTTGCATTGGGGTAAAGGCGTAGCACTAATTAATGGCCACGCATGAGTGGTCTGTTTCACATTCGGCGCTATGGTAGCTGCGAGTAGTGTACATTTAAAGTATTTTAATGACAAGATCCAGCTGTTGCCAGTGCAGACTGGGGTGACTTAGCAGTAACTTTACGGTGGCAGCGTTTAGCTGAGAAAAACGTTTGAGATGCACTAGGTCATGGTACAAAAAGTTCTAGCAGTCTCTGTCCATTTTATTAAGTTGCCAATGCCAAAGTCAATAGGGCCATATTTTCGGCTTACTATCGGGCATTATTCCCCGCAAATAGTGTCAATTATCTGTGGTAGGGATCTCTTTAATGGTGGTCTCAATATTACAGTACATCATAAAATTTGTCCTTTGTCTCATGAGGAGCAATAAGCATAATGCTCAATATTGACGGGCCTGTGGGTAGAGAGGTGTAGAGAGAGGATTCTCGGCGTACAATCACAGGCCGGTGCTCAATTGGCGGAGCTAGTGTTCATGGGTCATTCTACACTGCAAACAACCCCGTTAGATTACCTTTCGACTCCTCATGATTTTTTGTGCAAAAAATTATTTAAAGACCCGCTGGAATGTATATTTTTTTTGTCACTGTGTTCCTGTAGGGCTTTTTTTTAGCAATGTCGATTAATTTTCAGCTCACGGTTATGAAATATTATTTCTCCTGGCGTCATCAACTTTTTTTTTTAAGTGGCAGGGCACAGTCTGAATTACAGAAAATTGCCAGCCGCGGCTGAGTAGATTGTGTTTTCTTTCTTTAATGCGGTGCAGGTATTACAGTCTGCTTTTCGGTTGTTTCCCTAAGCTCCAAACCCATGAAGCAGGCAGACTGGCGGGTCAGCAACTACATGCTGGGGGCTCACTTAAGGCGGGCGTTATGATCCATCCTGATTTGGAGGGTTTACTCCCCCAATCGGCCGTTGGATCGGTCTAGGATCTCCTCCGCCTTAGCCGTTGGCTGCCAAAATGCATTTGCCTAGTGGTGGAATGTCTCAAACCACACCCCTCGTGGTTTAGCGTCAGCCACGGTTATACCGGGGTGTGGCACTAGCCAATATAAAATTATAGTTTTATGGATAGGACAAGCGTTCCCTACCCTACAATAGGGTGCAGCTGCCGGATAGCAAGGTACATACCAGACCCCTCTACACCCCAAGACGTCCACTAAATATACGCTTCATATGAAATCATGAGAAAATGTCTGAACCATGTGGACTAAACTTGGGCCTTTATTCAAACAGACCTGAAGTGATGTCATCGGTGTGATTTCTGTTATTTCGAAATAAAAGACTTTTAAGTGGTAATGGCGTGGACTCGTGTGACGGGGCTGACTCCAAGGGACCAGTGTTTATTTAATTACAAACTATTTTATACAATTTATTTAGCATTTCGTTTGTTTTGATAGTTACAAGAGAGAACAAATACATTATTGTATTTTAATGCCAATGTTTGTATATAGAAATCCAGTTTTTCCTCGACTTCAAGTGTAATAAAATTTTAAAGCACTTCAAGTTCCGGTGCTCACGTGGAATTCAGAAAACATAAAATTAAGATTAGCTAAAAAAAAACAATAATAATGCTTTGGCACGTTGATTATCTGCCATAAGGTGTAATTGTTGATGCAAAGAAAGAAACATGGCTTCATTTTAAAATATAGTGTGCAAAATTGTAACCCTAATTTGGGGTATTGTAACGCATTGTAATGCCAGACTTTCTTTAGAATAGTGGGCGTCCCATTTTCTTTCAGAAAGCTGGGTTAGCTTTTTAGCATGTTATGGCAATAACTACTGTATTCGCAGATCTGCCAAAACATATTAAATGTCTTCATCCGCTAATCTTTGGTAACTCCCCCCGAGCGATAATGGACTCAGCGGGTCGTTTGCACAGTCCCCCAAACCATTGAGCACTGAATATTCCAGCCTAACTAAGACATTACATTTCAAGAGAGAAATAAAAACCATAAACAGAATCCAGACGCCGTTCTCTTAAAAGATAACCCTCTTCCACAAACCAGGCTGAAACCTATGTGGGTTAGACAATTAGACAATCGCAATTCTGGGTTTTGGTGCTCTGAATCATCTTGGTTTTGTCAAGGGCATGCTAGCTACGACATTGATGAGTTAGACGAAGCCCGTCTGTGACACGGGACAGAGTTTCTTAAAGAGAAGCGAACCGGTCAATCCATTTATATCGTTTTAGAATGACGGAGGAAAAAAGTTCGGGAGGCAGTGTTTGAAAATAACATATCTTATAAACGTGAATCGTTTTGACTTCCATCAAAATCTTTTGACTCAAATAATCGCTCTCATATGAATAAACACTAACGACCTTTAATTAGATAGCTTGTATTGGTCAACTCCGCCTCCCCCACGCTTCGAGCAGCATTTTTTTCCCTCCGAACACATCTCCATTGTGCAGTGTGAACTTCGACAGGGTTTTTGCTACGGTGGATCTGTAAAGCAAGCAAACATCTGAGCTTTACCTTGGGATCGTGCCTACTACAAGCACTAGCTGGTGTGTCATAACACGATGTGATACGAGCGGATTCTCAGTCGTCTCAAATAATTACCGATCGGCTCTGGGGTTATGTCCTGGACACTCGCTCACGTCATCTCCAGAGTTCAAAAGCGGATCCTGAAACAGGCTTTTATGCGTTCATTATTAAATAGCACTGAAAAGCCTACGCATTGTTTCTGGAAGATTATGGTTACTGTACGGGATCTTAAAGTATTTTATGTGGTTCAGACTTGACTTAGCAATATACGGCAGCGGCTGTTTGCAAAATGCAATAGAGGATTTTAGTTAATAATAGTATTTTTACTGAAATTGCAAGCCTGTGTGTGATTATCACTTTTGCTCCTCATTGGCTTGAGTACATAAAAACCGTGCATAATAATAATGACGTGTGGACTGGCCAATCTTCGGCAAGTTTCGATGTGGGGGATATTTGTACCATGGGTCAGAATACAGTACACAATAATAACGAATTAGATTACCTCGGACTATGACGCCTTTTTTGTGCATTTAAAGACATCCGTATATTTTTTTTGTCACGTGCCGTCTTTTTTTAGCACATTTAATTTTTTTATGAGCCAAGTTATTTCTCCTATTTTTTTTTTTAGCAGCTTCCAGTCTGAAAGACAAAAAAATAGCTGGATAATTGTGTTTTCGTTATTTGATGCGAAAAATCACAACGGCATACATGCTTCACTGTTGCATCACATAAGGACATTTTCAGCTGCTAAATGCATTTTACAATCTGAAACCACACGTCCGCAGAGCCAGACGCGTTTATACAGCACTGTGCATTAAAATTAAGTTTTATTACAATTCCCTAACAATAAATAGCACACAGTGACGTCCATAAACGCTTCATATGAAATTGAAAAATGCAAGGACCAATCACTTGAGGCCTTTATTCAAACAGATGAGTCATCGCTAATAACCGTGTTCTCTATCATAAAAGACTTTTAAGTTCACCTGTGACACTCCACGCTGCGTGAGCTTTCACGCTTTGGGAACGCCTACTGCGTGACAATTTATTTAGCGATGTCTGTTTTGAAGCCCTTATAGAATCACGCCAATTCATTCGCTGATTTAAAAATGGCGCGACGAAAATCCGTCTCTGACGCAATAAAAGCACGTTTTCCGTCAGCTCATACTGGCGAACGCGCCATATAATTATAAAAAATAAAATAAATAATGCCACTTGATGGCTCAGAAGGTTTTGTTCAAATCTGCCTTCATTTTAAAATATAAAGCGGTCACATTGTAACCCTTCGTTGTTGCGATTTTCTGGCCCAAAAATTATATATTTCGGAAGTGGGCGATTCATCCATTTGCAGAATGGGTTACTTCGTTATGCAATAACTACTGCCTACAGTGGAAAAACCTTTAAATGTTCTCCTTCTTTGCAGTGAAGTGCCATGGAATATCGCGGGTCGTTTTCCCCAACAGCCGTGTGCGCGATTCATCGAATATTTAACTCGCGATGACCATTTCAAAAACATAAACAGTAGTTCTCTTAATATCTTCTGTGTGTTAAATGACAATCGCAATTGGGTTTTCGCTCTGATCATCTCAAAATGCACTACGCGATGCGAAACACGCAGAAAATCGAACTCAATATGTTTTATTACGGATATCGAGGCAGTGTTTGAAACTTTGTGAGAATCTCCGTCTCATAAGAATCCCTCCACTTTAATTTAGCTTGTATTAACGGCTAGCAGCATGATCTTTGGCAGTGTGTGAAAAGGAGTCATCCATTTACCTTCCCCGTCGTACTGCACACGATCCGCTCCGTCTCAAAGATCTCTGGGATCCGCGCTCACGTCTCTCGTGAGTCAGCGACCTGAAACAGGGTTCCGATGTACACTGAAAAGCTCGACGAGATGGAGAGTGTGCAGACAGGCCGGGATCGCCTTTTGTGGTTCTCTCCCTCAATATAATAAACAATAGATGTTAATAATAGTATGCTCTCCGGAAAAAGCGTGTTCGCGTGAATTCACTTTTGATTGGCTTGAGTTGAATTCATGCTGGCCAATCTTCGATTTCGATGTATATTTTACCATCAGAATACTACACAATAATAACGAATCCTCGAGGCCTCGTTTTGGGATTTAACACGTCACGATACCGTCTCCTTCGGAATAGATTCCAAAAGACAAAAAATGTATAATATTTTCTTATTTGCTAAAATCACAACGCGGGTTGCCTCCGACTCCGAGGATTACAATCGGTCCGCAGAGCCAGACGCTTTATACAGCGGATGCGCTTTTAACCAATCACACACGATGCTTAGCGGACCAATCAGGAGGCGCGGCCTTCAGATGAGTCACCTAATAACCGGTGTTCCTACTCCGAAGGTTCTCAACGTGGACGTGCTTTCACGCTTTGGGACCCTCCTGCGTGACTGAGTCTGAAGCTTATAGAATCACTGGATTGGCATTCCGATGAGCCCAACGCGAGTCTCGGTCACGTTCGAAGCTCATACTGACGAGCGGTCCACTCCTCAGATTTCGGCTCAAATTCAAAGCCCGAGCGGAGGAAGCTGCCATTTTTTTGGTGATTTTCTGCCCCATAAAAATATTTCGAGATATCCATTTGATCCGACTGGAAACAGTGGAACCGTTTTTGCATGAAGTCCATGGTATCGCCTCACTAACGCGGCGACCGCTGCGTGACTTCACCAACCTTGTAAGTGGTTCTGTGGAGCAGTTTTCGCTACACCGGCGGTCATGCCTGTGGTGGAGGAAACTTTGGAAACTTTCCGAGAATCCCACCTTTCACCCTCTTCGGGTGGCGCCTTATTGGAAGGAGTCCCATTTTTCCCCCGTGCTCCTTCCGTGAATCCAAGCGGTCTCTCGTGTAGGACTACTGGGGTCCGCTGTTGAGCTCATCGGGAAGTCCTACATCGCGGCCGGTCAGGCAGGCATGGCCTTTTCTCCCCTCCCACTCCGAGAGTGTTCGCGTGAATTCATCCTTGAATTCAGCAAGATTATCTTTTTCTACCAAGCGGACGTCCTTAAGGAAATGGACGAACAGGGGACTGGTCTGACTCCAGAGGATTTCGGGCCTGTCAAAGCGGGAGCTAACGCTTAGCGGTCAGAGCCGGCCTTCACCGGCCTACTCCGACTTGGCTCTCAGAGCCACTAAACACACTGCATGTGCCGTAGCCCGGTGCTCTATGGTCTTCGGCTCGGAGCGGTCCTCAGGTCAAATTCAAAGCCGCGGAGGAAGCGCCATTTGTGGCTGAATCTCATAAAAAGAGATACGTCCTGAAACAGGTGTTTATTCCCGCCTCACTAACGCTGGACGCACCTATCTCACAACCTTGTCTGGGCTGTTCGGGGAAGCGGTAAGCTCACCGCCATGTAGTGGAGAAATTTGGCCTCCCACCTTTCACCTCTGCCCTTATTGGAGTCCCGCCCCCTCTTCGCAAGCCATCGGCTACTTCCGCTCTCATCGGGAGCAGTTTATGCCTAGGAGAACGAGGGACCATGGCCCTCCACACGATCCCCCAGGCCTACCAAGCGGTGTCTAGAGAGCAATGGACGAGGGGACTGGTCTCCATATTGTCAAAGCCATATGGTCACGACGGACTCTCAGCATAAACAATGATGTGCGGGGTGCTCTATGGGGAGCGGTCTTCGAAGGCAGACCGGCGAGCGCCATTTGGGCTGAATCTCACCGGACAGGAGAGTGTTCCTCTGGACGCACCTTGGCACATCTGGGCTGTTCGGGGAAGCGGTATTGCCTGGAAAATTCCGCTCCGCCAGGCAATCGCTGTCTTAAGCAGTTTATGCTGGAGAACTTTGATGGGACCATTCCACTCCCCCATCCTCGGGGGGCATCATGTCATAGTCAGGACAGACAACATGGCGGTTCCATATTGTCCCACATATGGTCAACGGACGTCAGGGGCTGGGAGGTTCACGGTCTTCGCGCACCCGAGCGGGGAATGGACAGGCTTGCGCGCCGTCTTCCTCCTTTGGTCCCAGTACAAGTTCCTGGAACTCCTTGAGGGCAGTTTACGTTCCGGGAATACTGAACCTCGCGGCCGATTTTCTCCCCATCAAGACAGAAACTCAGGGGGGCAATGTCATAGAGGACAGACAACATGGCGGTTGTGTCCCAATAAACCGTCAGAGGTTCAGTCGCGCACCCTGGACAGGCTTGCGCGCCGTCTTCTCCTTTGGTCCCAGACAAGTTTGTCCTTGAAGGCAGTTTACTTCCGGGAATTGAACCTGGCATTTTTCTGTCAAGCGAAACTCAGGCGGGGGAAGTGGACCTCAGACAGTTCCCAGATGGGATCTTTTGGCAAAGCGGAAGTGGACCTCTTTGCTTCTCAAGAGTCATCCCAGTGCCCGCTCTGGTTCTCCCTGAGTTTCCCGACGACTCTGGGCATAGATGCGTTCGCCCACCCATGGCCGAATGTCATGCTGTACGCGTTTCTGCCAATAAAGCTGATTCCGGCAGTACTATGCAGAGTAAAGGTGAGCAGTGCCCGTCTCCTTCTCATAGCCCCATTCTGGCCCTCCCAGACTTGGTTCTCGGAGTTAACTCCCCTCTTGTATCGGTCCCCTTGGGAGATTCCGATCAGGCGGGACTTACTGTCCCAGCTTCAGAGCAGGATTTGGCATCCCCAACCAGAGCTCTGGAAGTTGTGGGTATGGCCCATTCAGGGCCAAGGGCCATGATGGATGTTTTACCTGTCGAGGTTTAGGAGACCATCGCCAGTGCCAGAGCCCCCGCTACTAGGAAGCTATATTCTTCCAAGTGGGGGGTCTTTGAGTCATGGTGTTTAACTCGAGCAATAGACCCAGTCAACTGCCCTGCTGGTCCAGTGCTGAAGTTTTTGCAAGAGAGGCTGACAGCAGGGGCAGCTGCTACCACCCTTAGGGTTTACGTAGCGGCCATCGCAGCTCGGAGAGAGCTGGATGAGATCCCCCTGGGGAGGCATCGGTTAGTCTCTGCCTTTATGCGTGGAGTCAGGCGGCTTAGGCCGGCTCGCCCCACGGCAGTTCCTTCTTGGGACTTATCAGTCGTCCTCGAAGGTCTGGTGACGGCCCTTTTCGAGCCCTTGGAGTCAGCTTCAGAACGGATACTGACTCTTAAGGTGGTTCTTTTGCTGGCACTTATGTCACTAAAAAGAGACTTGCAGGCCCTCTCTGTTAGTGAGACATGTATGGACTTTGCCCCGGGTCTGGTCAAAGTGACCCTGCGGCCTAGGCCTGGCTATGTTCCCAAGGTCTTGTCCGCATCGTTTCGCTCTCAGGTGGTCACGCTTCACTCTTTCCATTCTCCTCCCTTTGCTTCGAGTGAGGATGAGAGACTTCACATGCTCTGCCCGGTTCGGGCATTGAAGCTGTATGTGGATCACTCCAAGGTTTGGAGAGAAACCTCCCAGTTGCTGGTGTGTTTTGGTGTTGGCCGCCGCGGGCTTGCCACGTCAAAGCAGAGGATTTCCCACTGGGTGAGAGATGCCATTTCGCTGGCTTATGAGGTGCAGAACCTTCCTTCACCTCTTAGTCTTCGGGCGCATTCTACTAAGGGCGTAGCCTCCTCTCAAGCTCTCTTTAGAGGGGTACCCCTGGAGGATATTTGTGTTGCGGCAGGATGGTCCTCTCCGCACACCTTTGTCAGGTTTTATAACCTCGACATAGATATGGCTCCAGGTTCTCAGATCCTCTCTGTTTGAACCGGCCGTATCTTGGTGGTTCATTATTGGACCAGATGGGCAGCGTTTTTAGCTTGGCGTGTTTGGTATATCGTTCCCAAAGCGTGAAAGCTCACGCAGCGTTGAGTGAACCTATGATAGAGAACGTCTCGGGTTACTCGCGTAACCCTTGTTCTCTGAATACGGAACGAGATGCTGCGTTTGCTGCCAAACTCCTCACGCTGCTGACAGAGTTCTTTTCGGCAGAGAAATCTGAGGAGTGGATGGCGCGTTCGCCAGTATAAGCTGACGACGTGATTGTGTCAGAGACGGAGTCGCACCATCAGCCAATGAATTGGCGTGATTCTATAAGGGCTTCAGACATCGGTCACGCAGGGGGTGTTCCCAAAGTGTGAAAGCTCACGCAGCGTTGAGTGAACCTATGATAGAGAACGTCTCGGGTTACTCGCGTAACCCTTGTTCTCTGAATAGGGAACGAGATGCTGCGTTTGCTGCCAAACTCCTCACGCTGCCGACAGAGTTCTTTTCGGCAGAGAAATCTGAGGAGTGGATGGCGCGTTCGCCAGTATAAGCTGACGACGTGATTGCGTCAGAGACGGCGTCGCACCATCAGCCAATGAATTGGCGTGATTCTATAAGGGCTTCAGACATCGGTCACGCAGGGGGCGTTCCCAAAGCGTGAAAGTTCACGCAGCGTCTCGTTCCCTATTCAGAGAACAAGGGTTACGCGAGTAACCCGAGACGTTTTCTTCACTCGCTCGGTGACTGAATTCCTCTTTCTGGTGTATTCTCTGATCAGAAACAACACAGTGCAGATGTGTGATGTTAATTTCACAGTGTAAACATCTTCAGTGATTTTAACGGGAGGTTTTGAGAGTGCTTGAACTATATACTGCAAGTGAAAATGTACTTTTCTCTCTTTCTGTACAACGAATGTGTTATAATTAGTAGCCTAACTTTCAATGTTAAATTCACATTAAATATAAAGTCAGTCGTATTTAAAACAGGTTATGGCATGACAGCCATATCTGTTAATTAAGAAAACAGACAGGTTTTTATGCATGGTTAATGGATTACATTATTAGGTTACTTTGACCGTCGCCCATCAACTAACAATCTATAAAAGGGGAGAATCGAGATATTTTAGTTAATGCGTTTGGGAATGTTTCAAATAAAATTATATATATATATATGCATATGCTGTTGTGGCTGTCACATAAACTAGCCTCGTATCATATACACACAGAACTATTCACGGCAACCCGTCAAAATAAAAGTCTAAACTAGCCTCATATCATATACACACAGAACTATTCACGGCAACCCGTCAAAATAAAAGTCTAAACTAGTCTCGTATCATATACACACAGAACTATTCACGGCCACCCGTCAAAATAAAAGTCTAAACTAGCCTCGTATCATATACACACAGAACTATTCACGGCAACCCGTCAAAATAAAAGTCTAAACTAACCTCGTATCATATACACACAGAACTATTCACGACAACCCGTCAAAATAAAAGTCTAAACTAGCCTCGTATCATATACACACAGAACTATTCACGGCAACCCGTCAAAATAAAAGTCTAAACTAGCCTCGTATCATATACACACAGAACTAATCACGACAACCCGTCAAAATAAAAGTCTAAACTAGCCTCGTATCATATACACACAGAACTATTCACGACAACCCGTCAAAATAAAAGTCTAAACTAGCCTCGTATCATATACACACAGAACTATTCACGGCAACCCGTCAAAATAAAAGTCTAAACTAACCTCATATCATATACACACAGAACTATTCACGACAACCCGTCAAAATAAAAGTCTAAACTAGCCTCGTATCATATACACACAGAACTATTCACGGCCACCCGTCAAAATAAAAGTCTAAACTAGCCTCGTCTCATATACACACAGAACTATTCACGGCAACCCGTCAAAATAAAAGTTTAAACTAGCCTCGTATCATATACACACAGAACTATTCACGACCACCCGTCAAAATAAAAGTCTAAACTAGCCTCGTATCATATACACACAGAACTATTCACGGCCACCAGTCAAAATAAAAGTCTAAACTAGCCTCGTATCATATACACACAGAAACATTCACGGCAACCCGTCAAAATAAAAGTCTAAACTAACCTCGTATCATATACACACAGAACTATTCACGGCAACCCGTCAAAATAAAAGTCTAAACTAGCCTTGTATAATATACACACAGAACTATTCACGGAAACCCGTCAAAATAAAAGTCTGAACTAGCCTCGTATCATATACACACACGGCAACCTAGGGCTGCACGATATTGGAAAAAACAATTGCGATATTTAGTTTTTCTGCAATATATATTGCGATATGAAGAAAAAAAACTAAAAGAAAACATGATTTTAATATCTCTGTTTGGAAAAAAAATCAATGATTGGGGTGATTTTATATGTGAGCAAATCAGCATAGAAAATAAACAAATTACAACCATAGCATCTGCGTGGCTCTTACCTTGTCTACACCTGACACGCGCGACGCCACAAAATACTGTAGAACCATAATCAGTGATGCTGTCTGTCTACACTGGATGCATGCGCGGCGCGACAAATTCCGCTCTAATCCGGTCTAAAATCCCCGCTCTAACTGACACAAAAAGTTCAAATGATTAGTAACTAGCTTTGTCGCGTCGTAGACAGACTTTAGGGCATGGCCGTACATGTCATGGCAAAATGATGGGAAAACGCCAGCATAAAGCAGCGCGTTCTCCTTCTTTGCAAAGCGCTCTGGAGCTTGTGCTTTCGTGGCTTTGCGTATGCACCCGTGATCAGCGTTCTCCTCGAAACGCGGAAGTTTCAAAAGTAAATGGATTTCCGCACTGAAATTTAACTCTCTGCTATTACATTTATTTAAAAATATATCTCTGACAGCTGTCGCGTCTGTGTGTATATTCTGTGTGTGACAAAGAAAACAATATTATTTATATATATATATAACGAAAAGTAGGCCTAAAACATGCACATTCTGCGTGTGAATTGCGGACGCACATTGCGATATCTGCTGACTATATCGTGCAGCCCTGAAACCGTCAATAAAAGTCAACTTCTCGTATTTACACACAGAACTTTCACGGAAACCCGAAATAAAAGTCACAGCCTCGTAATGTACACACAGAACTATTCACGGAAACCCGTCAAAATAATCCGGTTTAACTGCCAGAAATAAATATTACTATTATTTACTAGAATGTGCATTATATGTTGAAAAATAAACCATTTTTTTAAAATTCAATATTTTAATTTTAACAGTAAATACCCATTATATGCAAAAATTCTTTTATTTTAAGTAAAATATAAATTAAATCAATGTTTTATGTCTTCATCTGATTAAAACACAGAATTTCTGAGGAGGGTGGAGGGGGGGATTTCATAAGGCTACTGTAAGAATAAATAAAAAGTTTGTATGCATTCAAATAATTAGACGTGCTAAAACACACAATTTGGTAATTACATTTCATACGGCCCTAAACATCATTTTTGTTATACTTTTAATAAATTAATGTTAAATTGTATACGTTTCATGATTTTACTTAATTAGACATGCTTTTTGATAAATACAACTTTATTTGACCATTAAAAAGGAGTCAAAAAAAAAATCCAGAAAAATGTAAACGTAAAAAAATGAAAAGCTTTCGGTCTTAAAGCTGCTGTCTTAATAAAATAACAAAAGAAAGAAAAATACCTCGTTGCTAGTATTAGCTTTTCCTGTTATATCGAAACTTCAAATTTATATCGTAACAAACTTATTTCAAGCAAAAAATCACATCTATATGAGCTGCATGCATCTTCCATTCCTGACAAAGACAATCCAAGCCGACTAAGAGAGCGCTTGAGAGCTATAAGTGCCGTCATTACCTCTTCCTCTTCCAGCTCCTCTTCCTCAGTGCCATTGATCATTCCCAGAAACTCATCGTCTCCAACGAGCCCCAGATCATCGTCATCGTCGTCTCCCTCTGTGTCCGAGCTGCTGTCGGCGACTCCGTCCAGCTGTGTGATGTTCAGGTGGGTCTCAAGCTGAGGGAACATCATCAGATTCAGTGTTTGTAGACACAATCTCTCAGCAGCACGGATTCATTCTTTGCATACAGACGAGGTATAGAGAACTTATAGCACAATGCATTTGTGTTTATCTGAGTATTACGTGACGTCTCAGAATCAGAGATTTATTGCCAAGCATGTTTCTCCACACACGGGATCGGTCCGGGCGGCTTCACAACACAAAGTGCAGACACACTTACAGTCAAAAGATTGGGAGGAGTACGATTTTACATGTTTCTTATGCTCAAACTACAAAACGGTCATTTTGTGAAATATTATTGCAATTTAAAATACGCTTTCTGTTTTAATAAACCCATTTCACTTAAACATATAATTTATTCCCGTGATCCATCATCCTTCAGTGTCACATGATCTTCAGAAATCATAATAAGCCGATTTATTATGAAACCGTTGTGCTGCTCCATATTTTTTGGGGACCTGTCATTTTTATTTCAGGATTCTTTGATGAATAAAAAAGTTAAAGAGTATTTATTTAAAATATAAATATTTTCTAACAATATATACTACCGTTCAATGTTTGGGGTTTAGAAAGAAATTAATAAATTAACACTTATTCAGCAAGGATGTGTTATTAAACGGATGAAAAAAGTGATTGTAAAGACTTACATTATTACAAGAGATTTATATTTAAAAACTTATTAATCATAAGAATCAATTGTCTTTTTCCTTTATTTTGTTGTCAGCGTGCACCAGAACGCTTCATTTACATGTTAAATTATAAATAAAAATATTCTGCCCCCCCCAGACCCCCTACAAGGGAGGTCCCCCTTTTGTCCTCTAGTGAGTTTGCAGGTATGGATAATAATAATAATAATTTGCTATGCATACATGTGACCCTGGAGCACAAAACCAGTCATAAGGGTCAATTTTGTGAAATTGAGATGTATGCATCATCTGAAAGCTGAATAAACAATATTTCCATTGATGTATGGTTTGTACAATATTTGATAATCTGGAATCTGAGGGTGCAAAAACATCTAAATATTGAGAAAATCACATTTAAAGTTGTTCTTAGCAATGCATATTAATAATAAAAAAATAAGTTTTGATATATTTACGGTACTAAATATCTTCATGGAACATGATCTTAATATCTAATGATTTTTGGCATATAATAAAAATGTATAATTTTGACCCATACAATATATTGTTGGCTATTTCTACAAATATACACGTGCTGCTTATGACTGCGTCTATGCTCCAGGCTCACATACGTCTAATTTGTATATAACACAATTAAAAAGATATGTCTCCCATATTAATAATGATATACGGCAATACATGTATTATACATACATAAACATATTTTTTTGAATGAGGTAGACTTATGTCAATAAATGAAATTGTTCAATTTTCAAATAGGATTCATATAGGGCACATATAAAGGATGTATTTGATATATCCACATGTGACGTTTCCGCATGGCTCAGGTGTAATGTGTCTGTAACGGTGCTACGGTCACGTTCTCAGGTGTTTGTGGAGGAGTCCTGTGGTTTACCTTGATGTCAGGACTCGTCTCATCATCAGCGGCTGTGTCCTGCTCTCTGAAGCCGGGTTCTGTCTGCTGGAGAGACCGTGTCTGAGGTGAGGCGGCGCTCGTGTCGATGGGCTGCGGGCTGAACTCAATGCCATCCAGATTAAACTCGCTCTGAGTGTCAGAGGTGGCCGGCGAGGGTCCGTCAGCGCTCTGGAGGTTCGGTGGCGTCTCACACACGGAGGCTGCTGGACCCGGATCGGGCCGCTGGGTCAGAGCCGCGGGGTGAGTCAGCGGCTTCAGCACATGCTGAGCTCCACGAGTCACCATCACAGGAACATTCACCTTATAGAAATGCCCTGAGGAGAGAGTCACGCCGCCATTTCAGATCGTTTACATCAGCACCGAGCGGTCAGTGGACTCTTCAGGGCCATCTCTGTGTTTACAGCTTCGGCAAATCTCCCTTCAGATGATCTACTGACATCACAAATATTTGCTTAGTGTAACTAAAATGTTGTTTATCATAATTCTCCACGCTTTACATTTTGAAAATTGCCGGGTTAGAGGCGGACAGTGGAGAAGTATTTGTGACCCTGGCTTGACCTTCTAACTCTAGCACTCTGTGTGTGTGTGTGTGTGTGTGTGTGTGTGTGTGTGTGTGTGTGTGTGTGTGTGTGTGTGTGTG
>JAPDDN010000647.1:42500-64908 GCA_027422405.1 Ptychobarbus kaznakovi
GGCGCATCCTATCAGCTTTCCAGATTTCGCCGGACTATTACGCCAGTTGTTTATGCCCTACAAGTGGTGTTCAACTAGGTCGTATAGCATAGTCAAGCCTGTAGTTACAGCCGATCGGAGGAGAGCGCGAGAGCAGCCCAGCTCCCAAGCGCCAAAGTTCAGTTGCTCAAGTGTGTGTTGGGTGTTCATTCAATAAAATGCATACATTCTCACACAAAAAGAGCTTTCTACTCCTCACTCAATAAATGCGGCTCCCCTTGCCCCGCCTCAGAGCAGCGCAGGTCCGCCGCCCACACAGGCTATAGCCGCGTATCCAACGACCAAGCCGCTAAAGCCGCTGTCAGCTACGCGTGGAAAGTTATTCCGGGAATCTCGCGTTGGCTATAGCGTGAGCGGGGATATACTTTTCAATTCGGACGCACACCACCCTGTTTCAATGGCTTGGTGCAGTCTCTAACATCGCATTGAAATGCTCAGGCTCTGAGACAAGAGATAGGCTGTCTGCTCAAGGAAAGAGCAGTAGAGCGAGTCCCATCGAACGAGCTGGAGAGCGGTTCCCTTCAAGCTGTCACGAGACATCACGGAGATTACTCAGCTCCCAAGCGCCAAAAGTTCGGTTGCTCAAATGTGTGTGTGTTGGGTGTTCATTCAATAAAAATGCATACATTCTCACAAAGAAAAGAGCTTTCTCCTCCTCACTCAATAAATGCGGCTCCCCTTGCCCCGCCTCAGAGCAGCGCAGGTCCGCCGCCCACACAGATTATAGCCGCGCATCCAACGACCAAGCCGCTAAAGCCGCTATGTCAGTTCATGAGCGCGTGGAAAGTTATTCCGGGAATCTCGCGTTGGCTACTCAACGTGATAGAGCGGGGATATACTCTTCAATTCGGACGCAGACCACCCCGTTTCAATGGCGTGGTGCAGTCTCTAACATCGCCTTGAAATGCTCAGGCTCTGAGACAAGAGATAGGCTGTCTGCTCAAGGAAAGAGCAGTAGAGCGAGTCCCACCGAACGAGCTAGAGAGCGGTTTTTACAGCCGCTACTTCGTGGTACCCAAGAGGGATGGGGGGCTCCGCCCAATTCTAGATCTCAGACCCATCAACAGAGCGTTTTGCAAACGTCCGTTCAGGATAATAACGCTGAAACAGATCCTGGCGCAAATTCGCCCCGGGGACTGGTTTGTGTCCGTGGATTTGAAGGACGCATACTTTCACATTCAGATAGCACCGCACCACAGACGTTTTCTGAGGTATGCTTTCGAGGGCACAGCGTACCAATACTCTGTTCCCCTGTTAACGGGCTGGCTCTGGCCCCATGCATTTTTCAAAGTGCATCGATGCAGCACTTTTCCACTCAGATAGAGTGGAAGGTGCATCCTCAACTATGTGACGAATAATAAAGAACCTTGAACTATCTGGACGATTGGCTGATTTTAGCTCAGTCCCTGGTTACGCTTATGTGTTACATGCAGAAGAGCATTCTCGCCCCAGGTCAAGCCATTTACATATCTGAAAAGGGGTATGTTTAGACCCTGCCTCTCGCGAGATCGCGTGGAGATGAGACCCTGCCTCTCGCGAGATCGTGTGGCGATGAGAGCCCGCCTCTCGCGAGATCGATTGGCGATGAGAGCCCGCTGTGGCCATTTTGTCTTCCCAGTTCCATTCAGGCAAGGCAGCTCTGTTCAGTTGAAGGTTTTTCAGAGACTGCTCGGATTCAGCGGTATGTCATCTGGGATTATCACACATGCGCCCGCTGCAGCTATGGCTGGAATCTTGAGTCCCGTGGACGGCGTGGACTTCGGGATGTTTGTCATCGCGGCCACCCCGAAGCTCTGGCGCAACCCAGATCGCTGAAACAGCAGCATGTACTGATTCGCACCGACAACACGTCCGTGGTTTTGTTATAAATCACCAGGGGGTTTTCGCTCAAGGGCGCTGTGCAAGCAGGCTATGGACTGTCGTCCTCTTCAGTCAGAGCAGCACACATCCCCGGTCTCTTGATGGGGCGGACATGTTTTCGAGGAAGGGGATCGCTCAAGGAGAGCGGAGGTGTAGCTCTTCGCTACGAGCGAGCACGCGCACTTCTTCACTCCCCGCTGACATCACGCTGGCCAGCAGCCAGGCCGTATGCATTCCTCCGATCAAGCATGTTGCCACTGGTTTTATGCGAGCATCAGTATACTCATCGCCCCGAACCAGCCTTGGTTCCCAGACTTCACCGATCCCTAGCAGGAAACATAGTCTCGTGTGCTCAGCACGCTCACGGAAGCGCGAACACCTTCTACGAGACGTTATATGCTTCAAAATGGGGAGTGTTTGTGAAATGGTGCGGTCATGCTCATATCGACCCGGATATTGCACGGTGTCGGATATTCTGAGCTTCTTGCAGCACAGACTGTATAGTGGATCGTTACCTTCAACACTGGAAGTCTATGTGGCGGCCATTACCGCGTTTCGTTCCCCGCCAGCGGGCAATCGTTCGATAAAGACATGCTGGTGGTGAGTTTTCTTAGAGGGGCAAAAAGACTACATCCCCCACGTCCTTCTTTCGGTTCCGCCCTGGGACCTGGAAGTGGTATTGAGAGCTCTGTCACAGCCACCATTTGAGCCTCTACATCAGTAGGTTTGAAGGAGCTATCGCTTAAAACTATACTCCTTCTTGCCCTCGCTTCGGCTAAGCGCATTGGAGTTTACAAGTTTTTTTCTGTGAGCAACGACTATATTCGTTTCGGACCCCGGGACTGCAGTGTCACTCTCCGGCCGGCCGAGATTGGGATACGTGCCTAAATCAAGTCTACCCCATTCAGGTCACAGACGGTTTCGCTACCGGCCCTTGCTGCGGAGTCATCGCCCCCACAGAGTGCGAATGCCCAGACTGCAGTGTGCCCCGTCAGGGCTCTGAGGATTACATGGACCGTTCAGCCAGTTTCGGCAGTCGGACCAGCTTTTTGTGTGCAATGGTGGTGCTACAGAGGGCCGAGCCGTGTCGAAACAAAGAATGTCACACTGGATTGTGAATGCTATCACGGAGGCATATGCAAGCCAAGGATTGTAATGCGCTCTGCACATCAGAGGCCATTCAACGAGGGCTATCGCTTCCTCCTGGACGTGGTTAAGAGGTATGTCTATCCCAGATATTGCTTGGCAGCCGGCTGGTCTTCGCAGAATACCTTCGCCAGGTTTTTGCAAGCTGACGTTCAGTCTTTAGCCTTCCAAGTGCTGTCGGTGAGTAACTGATTATGTAACTTACTACCTTGTGGGAGATGTTGCTTGTACAGTACTTTATGCAGCCCTCTATGAGGTCGTTATCTTGGTCGGCCCTGAGTTCAGTGCCGCGTACATGTCATGTTAAGTTATGCTGCTCGACACAGTGTTAACTCTGTACAGCCCGTATACTGTTATTGCTGAATGTGTTCTGCCCTGCTCTCAGCGCAGCCCATGTTATCAGTTGCCAGATATGCAAATTTAGTATGCCTGGGTGTGGGCGCTCATTGGCTTATCTCCACCTGTCAGCTGTGAGCCGTCCTACGAGCGCCGTTATTGGTGGGAATGCTTCCTCGCGGTGCTGGCTGCCCGTAGCCTCTTCACGGCGGGATTGAATAGCGTTCCCATAACGGAGTATCCTCCGTGATGTCTCGTGACAGCTTGAAAGGGAACGCTCCGGTTACTGTCGTAACCTCGGTTCCCTGAAAGCGGGAACGAGACATCACGGTGATCGCCGTGATATCTGCTCGTCCAGCCAAGCGGCGTTCAGTATCAGATTCTGACGTAATTGTCGCGGGCGCCGCATTTATACTTCCTCTCGAGCGCGTATTTGCATGCTTCGCGACAATTGCCAGTCATTGGACTGGCGTGAGCCAATAGGTATTCAGGAAAGGGAAGGAGTTCCCATAACGGAGTATCCTCCGTGATGTCTCGTTCCCGCTTTCAGGGAACCGAGGTTACGACAGTAACCGGAGCGTTTTCCATAGTGTGTTTGGGGACATATTCCATTATAATGTATTGGTTTTAACAAGCCACCAACAGAGACCAATACAAGTCCCAGTGTAACCAGTAAACCATTCCAAACTCTCTGCTGGTTGAGTTGAGTTTCCAAAAGTCGTGATCACATCATCATATGTAATACTAATAGATGACTGTTACCTGTCTGAGGTGGTCCAGCACTCGTTCCTCCACTCCTTCATCACAAAACAGCTCTCTGATGCTCTCAATCACGTCCTCAATGACGGACAGATACAGCTTGGGCTGATCGATCAATCAATCAATCAATCACATCTCCATCGCTTCACAGAACTAAACGCGTTGGACTCACCAGACTGTTGGCATTGGACAGCATCATGCCTTCGACTCTCACAGCTGGCCGTCACTCACACAGTCAATGAGACTCTGACACTGCACTCACACATGAGCACGCGGCGAGGTGACGTCACACACTGACTCACATATGAGCGCGAGGCGATGTGACGTCACACACTGACTCACACATGAGCACGCGGCGAGGCGATGTGACGTCACACACTAGTTTCCGCGATACAAATATACTTTTTTATTCGTTCTTTCTTGATTTTCAGAAAGTGGCTTATGTTACATAATCTCTCATCTGTACTTATTTATTATCAAGCGTCTGTTCAAAATCTGATTGTAATTTAATTGTCAAAGCTTAAAGGGACAGTTCACCCAAAAATGTAATTCTGTCACCACCCTGCTGAAAAACACAACAGAAAATGTAATGATTTAATGGTTATAATGGGAATTGTATTGGTTTTAATGGAAACTATAATGGTGTCTACTGGTATGTGATGATTATATTATTGGGGTGTTAAATCATATTGGGAAAATGCCCAAAACACAACAGAGAATGTAATGATTTAATGGTTTTAATGGGAATTGTATTGGTTTAATGGAAACTATAATGGTGTATTCTGGTATGTGATGGATTATATTGGTGGGGTGTAAAATCATATTGGGAAAATGCTCAAAACACACAAAAAAGGATTTTTATAATGGTTTTACTGGAAAAAGCAAATGGTTTATAATGGTATTTTAATGGAAAGCATTGGGATTTCTGTGATGGTTTCTATTGGGCTTCTATTGTTCTTTTTAGCAGGGCATTTACTCATCTTCAAGTAGGTCCAAACCTGTATGAATGTGTTTGTGCTGAACACAAAGGAAGATATTCTGGAGAATGTGGGTAAATAGAGCAGTATTGTTCTTCTACTATGGAAGTCAATGGTGCCCCAAAACAGCCTGATTACAAGCTTTCTCCATAACATCTTCCTTTGTGTTCAGAACAAACACATTCATACAGGTTTGGAACGACTTCATCGGTCAAAAGCGTTTTGCAAATATTGCTCAGAAAAGAAAAGCAGTCGTATTTCCCCTGCAAAAAGCCTCTAATGAGTGCCAATCACTAAACAACATACCATATGAATATGATAATCATTCAGTATTATGGTACTGCTAACAATTCACCAACACTGTGCTAGGGACTGTCCATAAATATCAATGTCAGACTAATAAAACAACACTCGATATGAAAACAGAAGTGGATGTTTTAAATCAAAGCAGTAGAGACGAGAATAACATACAGGCTTTTATTTAGTATACTCACTCTTCTTAAGACAACATAACTTCATAAACACATAAATAATGCATGTCAGCCATTAAAGGCCCTTAAAAGCCCCGAGACGACACATGCACATTCAGATCAAGCTGGCAATACTTGCCCCAAAATATCCTAGCAATAACTCATTGGATAAGATTAAAATACATTTATATATAAAGTTGCATTATTCTCACGGTTAATACACATTTGTTTACTTATTTGTGAGGCATACTGGAGTGTGAATTCTACATGATAAATAATTGCAATAATAAAAAATGATTTAATTGTAGCGAGCGACACGAGCAGTGATCCGCATCCTCCGTCGTCACTGTGTCGACTGGTTCACCGACTCCACCTCAATCAGCTTCTTCTCAACTTCCACCTTCAAGACAGAGTAATGAATTCATATTTGTGCACAAGAGTCCATGCTGAAGCAGTACCACGCTGCATGTGATGCGTAAGGTGTCTGTACCTGGCAGTGGTAGTACGCCCTGCTGCTCAGGTGTTTCTGCGGCTGAACGTCACTTTCAATGCCCACAGATTTCACAGGCGTGTGTGACGCCGCCGCCGCTTCTGCCACCTCACACTCAACCCTGACAAACGGGAACCAGTCGGCGGGAATCTCCTGATCTGAGGCCAGCTCCAGCTTACACGCCAACGACTGAGGCTGCTCCAGAGCTACGGAGAAGACCATAACAAAACCTGAGACTCACCTATACTTGCATCTCCAAATATGACAAGTCCCTTTGATCTGAGCCTCGCTTGAGATGACCAGCGCCGTGTGTTACGAACTATCAGTGAGCAGGACCCGTATTCACAAAACATTGTATCTTACCCCCAAGAGTTCTCCTAAATAGCAGTAAACGTTTTTAGCTAGGAGTTTTCTCTTAAACGTATTAGCTGCTGAGACTAAAGGAGCAGAGAGAAGTCTTGAGCTCAGAGTAAAGGGGGCGGGGTTTACCTCGTTTGAATGGGTGATGTCAGAGTGCTTATTAACTACACACACAGTGATTGGCTGATAGTCTGAGACGTAATATTTTGTGTATTTGCTCGAGAGGACGCGGAAGGGAACGACCGCCTCATGCAAGTGCGTTTCAGTGTTACGGTTTCTATTTGGTGTGCCATTTATACTGACTTTGGTGTGCATGAGACACAATGATTAGGTGTAGGGGTGTGGGGAAGGTGCATACTAAATAGACAGAAATCTGTCCCATTGAAACACTTTCATGAGACCATGCTGTCCGTGCAGTGCATGCGCGTGATTAGCACACTGAGATCGATAAACGAGCGACAATGATACACTTTCCTGAGGAAGCAGCACTGGTCTGATCATACACATAGCTGATTGTAGTTTTAAGGGGCTGAGATGACAAATAAGGGGTTGAATACCACCTAAAAAGGGTCTAGCCCTTGGCTAACTGTTAGTCTATGTATTCTTCTTGTAGCAGATGCATATAAACCGCCTTTTAAGTAACAGAGTATGTCTGATAGTAAGACATGCAAACGTAAAAGAAAACCAACCTGGACACAAGAACACGTTACTTCTCACCCGACTGGTTAATGAATAATAATATAATCAAAGGTAAATCTGGAGTTGGGATAACCTCAAACCCTAAAGGCGATACTTTTTAAAAGCTCATTATCATTTCTAAAATGGCAGATTGCTGGAAACAGCTATTTTAGGATAGTTGTGATTAGTCTTAGTGACGTAGGAGTCCTCTTCACTACACCGAATCTTTCACAGATTTAGCAGCTAGCTTAGAGCTAAATATTAGGAGTCATACATTTAGGATTTAAGATTGTCTCCTAAATTGACGAGTTATGAGCTGCTTTTAGCTTTAAGATGTTTTGTGAATACGGGCCCTGATTTACAGGCCTTATATAGGTGTTGTGTGTGAACCCCAGTCAATAAAACACTTTGTGTGTTTTTAAAACTGTCATAAAATAAAACAATAAATAAAAAAAAGTGTATTAACATTTCTTCTGTTCAGCTAATAAGGGTGAATCCCATTTCTCTGTCTTATCCCTTCCCCTTTGTCTTACCCCTAGCCCTTGTCCCTCGAAACCGAGTGGTAAGCGCTAGGGGTGAAAACATACCCCTATGAAATGAGACGCCACTTGGTTACTGTTACGTCATCATACATCGTCGCTAGCCAGCTGCTACGTCACCAGAGGCGACAAGTGTTGATCACAAACATCTGCAAGTGTGTGTGTCGATTGCGTGGGTTTTAGTGATGTTTTCTCTAGTCAGAGAAATGCGCGACTGTTGTGCAAATCAGAAATGTAACGTTAGCGTGGAAAAATATCGATTTTTAAAAACGTTTCAATTAAGAACATGGTTGCAAATATATATGTACAGGACTGTGTAGAGCACAAAACAAGACTGTCGTCATTTTAAATAAATTATTTAAGACGAAAATACTTACATTTATGGACTCTCTGGATGATCTGGGCGCAGTGTGTTCTGGGTACCCCTTGGTTTCAAGTAACCTTGTGAAAATGCTTGATTTTAAGGGGTATCTACCCCTTCCCCTTACCCCTACCCCTCGATCAAAACCAGAATTAGCCCTTACTCTCACGTGAATGCGCTAAACTAAGGGGAAGGGGTAAGACAGACAATTGGGATTCACGCTAAATCTTTCCCATCATTGACAGATCATTTTCCGGCTTTTCACTGTTATACGGTAAGAGGAGCTATCACACATCTTCTGAAAGAGTATTGAACATCTGGATCAAAACAGAAACAAGCGATCGCGTGTGCAAGTAGATGGATATGTAAAGTAATGTGATCATCAAGCAACATATTAAACAAAGCATTAGTGACTGAAATGTGGTGTGGAGGCCATCAGTAATCTGAATCTGATCTTGCTCTGATCTTTTATTTGGTATGTTGCATGGTCACATAACTATATATTCTGGGGTCCATGAAACTTTAGTGAGAATGATCAAAAGCCCAGGCAGGGAAAGAGTTACCGGTACTGTTTGCTCCACTCTTGAGCTCCTTGGGTCAATCCCAACAGTATGAACTCACCATCGGCTTTCAGTTGTGGGTCATTTCCAAAAAGGATTTGTTTGCTATCACAGCTCAATACATGTCCAAACGTTGATCTAAGAGAATGTCACTCAACCAATTCAGTCTGACTTGGTCATGGATTCTCTTAAATTAGAATTTAATCAACCCAACTTTATTATTTCCGTAATTTCCTTCTGTCGTGTCAAAACACCTTGGACTGTTATGATGAACACTGATCATCTGATTCAATCGGCGATCTTATAATGTATATATTATCATTAAACTATGATAATATATCCACCATTGATATTCAAATGAGAGTTGTGTTGTGTTTTCTTACCCACGTTCTTGGGAGGAAGCCGCTCGATTCTCCACACGATGGCACGATGCACGTTCTCATATTTGACCGTGCCGACAGACACGTGCATCACAGACGGAGACTCGGCCACATGTGCTGAGCCCAGACATGTGTTTCTGTTCATGCGAGCCCTCAGAGACTTCTGCCGCAGCAGCGACATGCTGTTGGGCACTTTGACCCAGTCGTCTGGGAACGGCACCTGAAGCACAACGTTTTCACACACCGTCTCTGTAGGCAATGGAAAACTGGACAAGACGTAGAGGAAGACCTGGAGCTCGACGCAGGCGCCCTGCACGGTCACCAGGGCTTTAACGGAGAGCGGCGGCTCGCCGCAGCGGAGCGACGCCGTCCTGTAGCGCACCAGCTCCACGCGACAGGCGTCCGGAGGACAGAACTTAATCAGCCGGTGGTCTACAAACTCTGCCTCTCTGACACACCGATGGAAATGGTAGTCTACGATCTCCATCCAGTCCTCCTCGTCCTCATCCGAAGTGTACGCTGGAGCTCGTCTGAGAAGTCCCAGGTCATTCAGAGCAAGGAAACACTCCGCCGCCCCATTCAAGAAGGCAAGACAGTGGATTTGTGTAACGGCCGTGCACTCGAGAACAGCGCCGTCCTTGCTTTGACGCATCCAGATGCGGTCAGATATCTGCAAGGACAGCTCCTGCTCTTCATAGTGTTTGTGCTGCTGGTGCGGCACTGGTAACCACAGGAGCTCTTCTTCAATGGACACCAGCAAGTCCTCCAAGTCTCCGTATTCCGTGGTGCCAAACTTCAAGAGTTGCTCCACTTCTGGGTCATGGGTCACCTCATGTTTGGGGTGATAGCGCTTTCTCTCAACGTACGACACGTGCTCGACCTTCAGCGTGGCGATCTTGCGCGGCTCGCCGTAGCTCTCCAGCTTCGGACCGGAGAGAGCGCAGTAGGCGTGCAGCTGGAACTCTTTGAAGGGTTTCTCCAAGCCCTTTTCGTAAAAGAGCTGCAGCAGCGCTCCGGGTAGCAGCCGCAGGTATATGGGACCCCACTGGCGCGAAGACATGCGGTTCTTCTTCTCTGGTATCCGAAGCATCAAGGACCAACCGTGTCTCCTCTGACTGTGGAACAATCCCTGTGGGACGAAGGCGGACGGAGTTCGGTTCATCCCTTGATCTTTCACAGCACCTACGCCTGAAGGTCGCTTCTTGTTTTCCGCTTTCCCATCATCACCTTCCTGCTGGTTCTCCTCTGTTTGTAGCTGTTCTAGTTTATGGCATATGTAGGAGTAGGAGTACTGAAGGTGGTCTTGGGGCGGCTCGTTGCCGTCCTTGGTACGGATGAAGAAACGGGGCAAGCTGGGTCCAGAGTCGGAGTCGGACGAAGAGGTCCAGGACACTCGTTTATGCTCAGCTTCCTCCCAGAAGGGGTTGAAACGGCCTGGCTCATCACAGGGTGCATTGAGAGAAGCAGAAGCTTCAGGCAGTTTCATGGAGTCTCTCTGAGAGAAGCTGGAGAAGTCCGGCGGCTCCTGAGGAGTCAAGCCCACCGGAGTGTGCAGAGGAGTGTTGCTAGGCACACATGAACTCCCATTGAGGCTGAAATCCACGGAAGGGCTGAAGCTCCATGATTCACTCCCCAGGGACGGCAGGACAAGTTTCAACCCGTTGGGTCGAGGTACTGAACCCGAGTTTGATACAGAAGCGCGCAGGGATTTCTGGGGTGAGGAGAAGGTCGGCCCTTCATCTTCAAACGTAACCCAGTTGGCGGGATGATTCGGAGAGCACATCGCTTTACTCTTCTAGTGCGCACAATCTTCTGCAGACACAAAAATAGACAGACGCTAACAAGGTACTATGAGTCTCAAACCAGCCTGTTTCAACTACACACACACAGATCATGTGTTGACACACGGGATGCTCAGATTCTGCACAGAGAGCGCACACAGACATTATTATGGGATGCATTAATTATGAGGCGTCTCAGAGAAATACTGAAGACTACCGATGAACTTAAATAAGAACGCAATAGTGTGTCCCTTTGACCTCACAATTATAAAATGTGATGTAGAACATGGGCGGAGATTATGCAAATGTTATGCAAATGTGCTACTTGGTGACGTACAGCCGTAACAGAATAAGATTCGAATTCCTAACGACTCGTTTCAATGACTGTAATTATTCCCCACATCCAAGTTACAGGTTATAATATGCAAAAGACTGAACACTAATCTCAATTTTGGATACGTTTCAGTACTTATTGTAAAATAAATTTTTTTTAATTCAGGGTTTAACAAACAGGCCAGGCCATGTAAAAAAAGGGGCTTCTCTTTTTCAATAATTTCAGATCTGATTGACGATATTTTTTCACATTTATTCAAAAATTGTGTTGTCAATGAATGTCCGCCTGTTCGTCCTGCTTCTTTCTTTTAACCCTCATTTCATTTAAGTTGTTTTCTTAACTTGAGGGGGTGGTCAGGTTTTTCCTAAATTGTTTTGTTCAAACCAGGATAAAAGGAGGGCATTCATATGTCACAAACAATATAATAGAAGGGGGGACAGATTGGTATTTTTCAAACACATTATTTATGTTTGCTTATTGTAAAATAAAGGTTAAACAGTAAAAAAAGGGGCGGAATCTGAATGAAGTTGTTTTCATTTGGTTTGTGGATTCACACAAAGAAGTACTTATTTATGTTTGCCAGCGGAATCTCATTTATTTACTCGAGTTAATAATTAAATATCATATTTGCATTTTCATAGCTCTCTGATATCGGTTAAAGGTAAAAGTTTTATTTTGATTGATGTTATTTTAATTTGACATGTTTATGATTTAATTATGTATTGGCTTTTTGTTTGGGAAACCGTTATGTAATATAATGTTAATAATATACACTTTTGTGCTGTCAATACATTTTTATATCAGTGTGGTACAAGATTATACTATTTAATTCAATGTGATAAGGTCAAAAGTATTGGATTATATTATGTGTATAGTTTATGCTTCTCCAGCACCAAACAGATGCTAAACAGAAGCATATTTCTCTCTTCTTCATGTGTATAATGATGAATCATTATCAACGCATACCGCCCCCTACAGGCCTGCTGTGCAATCACATTATTACACTGTTGTCAACTTAGCACTTTTGTAACAAAAGTAGGCATTTTAAAATGTTGATAAGTCACTCAAATTATTAAAAGACAATTTTTATTTAATTTAAATTACATAAAAAGAGGAAACCAAAGGCAGTACACGCATCACGTGAATTGAGTAATTAAAAATTGTTCAATAATAATAATTAGGTGCACAGACACAATCGGTGTATGATGTCAAAGTTAGTTATCTATAAAACATCGTTAAAGGTGCTAATAATTTTCCAGGACATTATGCATCACAACCCTGTAACCTGAAAACATCAAATAATGTTATAATGTTACAATGCATAATTTAAAACACGGGTAAAAAAAATAAATACGAAAAATTCCTTCATATTAACAGCACTTTTCTTAGGAATGTAGCACACTAATTGTTTAAAACTGTACAAATTGTAACTGCTTAAAACTATAATTGTTCAGAACGTGTAGTTTTACTTTATAGCTAGTAAAAAAAAAAAAAAGTGAATTTTAATTGTTCAAAATTGCACAGGTGTTCAATACTTCACAAATACAGTTAGGCTAATTATATTATTATATTGCGCTTTTATACGATTTTACAAACAAATCTAAAATTAACACATTAAATGTTTTTTTTTTGCCGAGATTTGATGCGGTGACAATTTTGCGTCATACCGTACGTGATGACGTCACTGCGCAATTACACCTCAACGTCATGTAGCAACAAACACACCTTCCCTGATTAGTTGTCGCACAGCTGCTGTTTTGATGACAGTGAACGAGCGATATAATCGGGTTAGTTCCGAAGATGTTGCGATTCCAGCCAAAAATAAAGTGCATCCCGAACGGAAGCGGATTATATTACTCCCATTAAAACAGGACTTAAAAACGAAAAAATATTAAATTATGTTTTATTAATGTTACACCTACCACAACCTTATAACAACCCTTACAATAATGAGGCGCGGAAGAGCGCCAATCAATTAGATTGGTTTTAATTAACGTCTACACCACCCCAACCCCTATACCTTCCTTACAGTATTTCGACATTAAATATTGTTGTTCACGTGAGAAAAAGGATGCCGATGGCGCATTAAGCCGAGGTATTCATGAGGACACCGGCTCGTGTCTATCCTCTGGAGGTTTGAAACTATAACCTTTGTGTTAAATATAGATTGAGATGAGCAGTTTGTGTTTCAGCGCTCTCGCTTTTGTCTGCAGCACATTTAACAAAACAACGTTTTGTGTGTGGTGTTTGAGATATTAGGTCTAACGGAATTTTCTCACTTAGCGGGCCGCGATTAACTCCAAAAACACTAATATTCTTGCGCGGAAGAGCGCCCATCAACCGCGACACAGCCGAATTTTTGTCTTGTTTATTTTGCCTCTTAGTTAACTCCAAAAACAGCTTTTTTGTCTTGTTTATTCCTCTTAGGATAAACATTGGGCTCTGACAAGATAAAAATGAAGGCAAAGTGTCTGAGCGTCCAGCTTTATTGTCTTGATTTTGGCTGAATCTAGTACATTGTGCTGCTGAACAGATCCATATAAAGAGAAGAGACTAGGATGAGATGATCATGACACTCATGCTGCACTTCTTCTGCTATCAGAGCATTCAAGAGCTCAATCTATTCACTATAATCTGTCATATACCACTTCATGAACTATAGACCAAGACAATAGATTTAGTGCATAAAATATGGTGTATTTTCTGAGGAAATTTAGCAGGAAAATCATTGTGTTCGTTCTCATCCAGACGATGTCTTCAGTATATTTGTTTGGAAACGAGCACTTTAACCTCTGAATTAATCACACACCCTTTCTCTGCAGAACTATAACAGACTTGGTGTGTGTATGAGGCATGATTTAATTTCTCTAACAAACAACATCTGTGAGAAAATATGCTTTAAACAGAAACAGATGCTTTAATTCCACCATTAAACACACACACTTTCACATTCTCTCATACACACACTAACACTCTCTCTAACACACACACACACACACTCTCTAACACACACACACACACACACACTCTCTAACACACACACACACACTCTCTCACACACACACACACACACACACACACACACACACACACACCCACAATCACACACACACACACACACACCCACACCCCCCCCCCCTCCACCCCGCCATCACCCCCCCCCCCTCACACACACACTCCATCCTCTCACACACACCCCCTCACCCCCCCCCCCCTCACACACACAATCTCTCTCATACACACACAGCCCCTCACCCCCCCCCTCACACACACCCCCCTCACACACACACACACACTCTCTCTAACACACACACACTCTCATACACACACACCCCCCCTCACTCTCACACACACACACTCTCTCTCTCCACACACACCTCACACACACACTCTCAACACACTCTCTCTCTCTCACACACACACTCCCCCCTCAACTCTCACACACACACACACTCTCTCTCTCATACACACACACACACACACACGCTCTCTCTCTCTCTCACACCACACACACTCTCTCTCTCATACACACACACACACACACCACACACACACACACACACACTCTCTCTCTCACACACACACTCTCTCTCTCATACACACACACACACACACACACACACACACTCTCACTCTCATACACACACACACTCTCTCTCTCACTCTCTCACACACACACACACACACACAACACTCTCTCTCTCTCATACACACACAACACACACACACACACACTCTCTCTCATACACACACACACACACACTCTCTCTCTCATACACACACACACACACACACACACAGGTCAGCTGCTTCCGGTCACATGTCTGCTGTTCGTTGTGGGACGTTGGCCGTCACTAAGACACATTATCGGCTCTTGTTCTTCTTTGAGTTTCCCCTGCAAGAGTCCAGCAGAACAGAGCTCAGATTTCACTTAACGCCTCACTCAAACATCAGATTTAGCAAAGCTTCATCATTACAGACGAGTCTTAATCAAAACAGTGTTTCTATTAGCGCTGGGTATTGACAACTTTCCCAAATTACAATTCGATTTGATTCAACATCAATTTTGGATGTATATCAGGTACAGTAAATCTCAACTAATGCTGCAGATTATACAGTAGAGTGAGTTAATACTGTATTACTATAACATTGAAGGGTTAGGTGTACTAAAATGTAACTCGTAGCTGCTTTAACAAATAAACTTGCTAAACGAGCGCTAGCGCTGGGGTCTGACCTTGGAGGCGAGCTTGAGCGAGTCGATCTCGTCGCGCTGCTTGCTGAGCGTGTCGTTCATGCTGCACAGGTGGTCGCTCATCATGCTCAGCTGATCTTCATAGCTCCTCTTGGTGGTGCTGAGCTCGTCCTGAAGCACAGAAGAGCGTGTCAGATAAACACCACGCCACACACGGAGTCAGGCGAGCGCTGCCGTACCTGTAAGCGCGTGATGTTCTGATGAGCCAGCTTCAGCTCCTCCGTCAGCGCCTCGCGGGACTTCTCTGCCATCGCCAGGCGTTTGGACACAGCTCGATACTGGAAGAGAACACAGTGACACCGGACGTGATGACCGCTTCGGGTCGATCAGGGGTCAGCGTGTCGGTCAGGGTCAGTGTGTCGGTCAGCGTGTCGATCAGGGGTCAGCGTGTCGATCAGGGGGTCAGCGTGTCGATCAGCGGTCAGCGTGTCGATCAGGGGGTCAGCGTGTCGATCAGCGTGTCTGTCAGGGGTCAGCGTGTCGGTCAGGGGTCAGCGTGTCGGTCAGGGGTCAGCGTGTCGGTCAGGGGTCAGCGTGTCGGTCAGGGTCAGCGTGTCGGTCAGGGGTCAGCGTGTCGCGTGCGATCAGGGGTGTCAGCGGGTCGCGGTCAGCGTCAGGGGTCAGCGTGTCGGTCAGGGTCAGCGTGTCGATCCGGGGTCAGCGTGTCGATCAGCGGTAGTGAGTCAGCGTGTCGATCAGGGGGTCAGGTCAGCGTGTCGTGTCAGGTCAGCGTGTCGATCAGAGGTCAGCGAGTCGATCAGCGGTTAGTGAGTCGATCAGGGGTCAGCGTGTCGATCAGGGGGTCAGCGTGTCGATCAGGGGGTCAGCGTGTCGATCAGCGGTCAGCGTGTCGATCAGGGGTCAGCGTGTCGATCAGCGGTCAGCGTGTCGATAAGGGGTCAGCGTGTCGATCAGCGGTCAGCGTGTCGATCAGGGGGTCAGCGAGTCGATCAGCGGTTAGTGAGTCGATCAGGGGTCAGCGTGTCGATCAGAGGTCAGCGTGTCGATCAGGGTCAGCGTGTCGATCAGGGGGTCCAGGTCAGTGTGTCGATCAGGGGTCAGTGTGTCGATCAGGGGTCAGCGTGTCGATCAGGGGGTCAGCGTGTCGATCAGGGGTCAGCGTGTCGATCAGCGGTCAGCGTGTCGATCAGCGGTCAGTGTGTCGATCAGCGGTCAGTGAGTCGATCAGGGGTCAGCGTGTCGATCAGCGGTCAGCGTGTCGATCAGGGGTCAGCGTGTCGATCAGGGGGTCAGCGTGTCGATCAGGGTCAGCGTGTCGATCAGGGTCAGCGTGTCGATCAGCGGTCAGCGTGTCGATAAGGGCTCAGCGTGTCGATCAGCGGTCAGTGTGTCGATCAGGGGGTCAGCGTGTCGATCAGAGGTCAGCGAGTCGATCAGCGGTTAGTGAGTCGATCAGGGGTCAGCGTGGCGATCAGAGGTCAGCGTGTCGATCAGCGGTCAGCGTGTCGATCAGGGTCAATGTGTTGATCAGAGGTCAGTGTGTTGATCAGGGGTCAGTGTGTTGATTCAGCGTGTCGATCAGCGTCAGTGAGTCGATCAGGGTCAGTCGATCATGGTCAGTGTCGATCAGGGGTCAGCGTGTCGATCAGGGGTCAGCGTGTCGATCAGGGGTCAGCGTGTCGATCAGGGGTCAGCGTGTCGATCAGGGGTCAGCGTGTCGATCAGGGGTCAGCGTGTCGATCAGGGGTCAGTGTGTCGATCAGGGGTCAGCAGTATCAGGGGTCCGTGTCGATCAGATAGGGGTCAGGTGTCGATCAGGGTCAGTCAGTGTCGATCAGAGGTCAATCAGGGTATTGAATCAGTGGATCAAGTCAGGGTGTGTGTCGATCAGATGTCGATCAGGGGTGTGTCGATCAGAGGTCAGTGTTGATCGATCAGGGGTCCTGTATCAGGGTAGTGAATCAGAGGGGTCAGTGTGTTGATCAGGGGTCAGCGTGTCGATCAGCGGTCAGTGTGTTGATCAGGGGTCAGTGTGTGATCAGGGGTCAGTGTCGATCAGCGGTCAGCGGTTGATCAGGGGTCAGTTGATATGAAAGTGTTTACGATCAGGGGTCAGTGTGTCGATTATAGATCAGGGGTCATTGTGTCGATCAGGGTATTGATCCGAGTGTCGATCAGGGGTCCGTGTGTCGATCAGGGGTATTGATCAGGGGTCAGTGTGTCGATCAGGGGTTGTTGATCAGGACAGTTCGATCAGGGGTCAGCGTCGATCAGGGGTCCGTGTCGATCAGGGGTCCGTGAGGGGTCAGCGATCGATCAGGGGTCAGCGTGTCGATCGATCAGCGTGTCGATCACGGTCAGTGTGTCGATCAGAGTATGTCAGTGAGTGTTGATCAGAGGTCCAGTGTCGATCAGGGGTCAGTGTGTTGATCAGATTATTGATCAGGGGTCATGTCGATCAGGGAGGTCAGTGTGTCGATCAGTGGTCCGTGTGTCGATCAGGGGTCAGTGTGTCGATCAGGGGTCCGAGTGTCGATCAGGGGTCATTGTCTTGATTTGATCAGGGGTCCGAGTGTCGATCAGGGGTCCGAGTGTCGATCAGGGTCTGTGTGTCGATCAGATTGATCAGGGGAGTATCGATCAGGGTCCAGTGTCCGATCAGGGGTGTGTCGATCAGGGGTCGTGTGTCGATCAGGGTTGTCGATCAGGGTCAGTGTTCGATCAGGGTCTTGATTGATCAGGGGTCATGAGGCGATCAGGGGTCCGAGGTCATGATCAGATTTGATCAGGATCAGCGTGTCGATCAGGGGTCAGTGTGTCGATCAGGGGTCAGTGAGTCGATCAGGGGTATTGATCAGCGAGTCCGATCAGGGTCAGAGAGTCGATCAGGGTCAGCGTGTCGATCAGGGGTCAGTGTGTCGATCAGGGTTCATCGATCAGGGGGTCAGCGTCATCAGTGTGTCGATCAGGGGTCAGTGCTGAGTCGATCAGGGGGGGGGGCGATCCGAGTGTCGATCAGGGTCCGATCGATCAGGGTCATTGTCATATCAGGGGTCCGAGTGTCGATCAGGGGTCCGTGTGTCGATCAGGGGTCTGTGTGTCGATCAGGGGTATTGATCAGGGGTCAGTGTGTCGATCAGGGGTATTGATCAGGGGTCCGAGTGTCGATCAGGGGTCCGAGTTTCGGTTGGGGGGTTTTTCGATCAGCGGTCATTGTCTTGATTGATCAGGGGTCACGAGTGTCGATCAGGGGTCCCCGAGGGCATGTGAAAGGGGTCCGTGTGTCGATCAGGGGTCCGTGTGTCGATCAGGGGTATTGATCAGGGGTCAGTGTGTCGATCAGGGGTATTGATCAGGGGTCAGTGTGTCGATCAGGGGTATTGATCAGGGGTCGTGTGTCGATCAGGGGTGCGAGAGTCGATCAGGGTGTCGATCAGGGGTCCGAGTCGATCAGGGTCAGCGAGTCGATCAGGGTCAGCGTGTCGATCAGGGGTGTCAGATCGATCGGGGTCAGGGGTCAGCGAGTCGTCGGTCAGATGTCGAGGGGTCGACCGCGTCATTGTCTTGATTTGATCAGGGGCTCCGCGTGTCATCAGGGGGTCCGCGTGTCGATCAGGGTCCATGTGTCGCGTGTCGATCAGGGTCCGTGTGTCGATCAGGGTCCGCGTGTCGATCAGGGGTCCGCGTGTCATCAGGGGGTCCGCGTGTCGATCAGGGGACCGCGTGTCATCAGGGGGTCCGCGTGTCGATCAGGGGTCCGCGTGTCGATCAGGGGGTCCGCGTGTCGATCAGGGGGTCCGCGTGTCGATCAGGGGGTCCGCGTGTCGATCGGGGGGGGGCGATCAGAGGTCAGGGTGTTGATCTGATCAGTGGTCATGTGTCGATCAGCGGTCAGTGTGTCGATCAGCGGTCAGTGTGTGGATCAGGGGTCAGCATGTCGATCAGCGGTCAGGGAGTCGATCAGCGTGTCGATCAGCGGTCAGTGAGTCGATCAGGGGTCAGCGTGTCGATCAGGGGTCAGTGAGTCGATCAGGGGTCAGCGAGTCGATCAGGGGTCAGCGTGTCGATCAGCGGTCAGGGAGTCGATCAGCGGTCAGCGAGTCGATCAGGGGTCAGCGAGTCGATCAGCGGTCAGTGAGTCGATCAGGGGTCAGTGTGTCGATCAGCGGTCAGCGTGTGGATCAGGGGTCAGCGTGTCGATCAGCGGTCAGCGAGTCGATCAGGGGTCAGCGAGTCGATCAGGGGTCAGCGAGTCGATCAGGGGTCAGTGTGTTGATCAGCGGTCAGTGAGTCGATCAGGGGTCAGCATGTCGATCAGAGGTCAGTGAGCGTGCTGACAGTGTGTTGTATTGACTGACCTCAGCGTGGAAGTGGACGTCTTTACTGTCACACATCTGCAGCTGAGCGGTGAGCTCTGACACACGGCTCATGTAATGATGCTTGATCAGATGTTCACGAGACTCCTGATCTGCAGTCTACGGCACACAAACATCAACACCTCATGATTCATATTCATACAGCAGCAGTGAGTGAGCAGATACGCTTAATGAAGTGAACGCACATGAATACATACGCTCTCGCTGCAGGGAGTGATGCTCAGCATCCCGATCTGACAACACAGACACATTACAATACATTTCAATAATGCGTTTACATCCAGTAATATATAATGTATTGCACAAACTGGTTATAAACACAGTTCAGTTCACATCAAGTTCTAATCAAGTGCAGCACTGGACTGATCTCTACCTCATCCAGCATTGTCTGTAATCTACCTCTTCTGACAGTCTGATAAAAGTCTGTTCTTTTTTTTGCACTACACATATCTGCACAGTTTTGTTTTATTTAACTGGTTTGCACTCTATCTGCCATGTGCCTTATGCCACTTTATATATCTCTTTTTTATTATTTTAGTTTTCTACAATGTCCTCATTTGTATATCTGTATAGTTTGGTATGTACATATGGTTAAACTGTATTTATCTGTATTTGAATGTCTATTGTCAGTGTTTAATGTTAACTGTATGCACCAAGGGTCTGAGAGTAAGGCAATTTCAATTATCTGTATGTATGTACATGTGGAAGAATTGACAATAAAGCTGACTTGACTTGACTTGACTGACTTGACTGACTAATGGACATTAAAAAACTACTGCAACAAGGAAACAAGACACATTAACTCCATGACATATAGAAAATATTAAAGATTTTAGATGAAAATGAGCTGAACACAGACTCCAGTGTTTTGATTGGTCTTGAGTGGATTCCACACGAACTCAAACTCCTCTGATTGGCTACTGAGTTCAGGAGCTCATGTCTGTGATTGGCTGCGTCTCCACTGTTAATTATTATGCGGAAGGTGAGGTACAACTTATGTTTCTTCATTTAATAACTTCATATCACACCACGTCTGCACTATAAACGAGGTCGTGTGGCTTTTTTGGCTAGGTTTAAATGAAAAGAGCACTTTTAGATTTACGTTTAAGCACATCTATGAAAGTGACTATGACTGCTGTATGATGCCTTCAACTATTAGTACATAAACTGCAGTTATGTTATGTTTTCTAATACACTGTGTGTTACACATGTTAAGCACTGCTCCTGAAGAGGACTAGAGTATATCTGTGCTCTGACCAGATTTAAATGGATTACTAATGAAAACCCTAAATGCAATCTCTGTTATGGTTTATTTGAGGGATTGTCAACTTGCTACTTTATGCTTATTGTTCATATGATTTGTTGTGTTTGGATGGAAATGCATGATATGAACTTGAGCACAAAACCAGTCATGTCTATAAACAAGTGAATGATTAACTGTAAACGATCCGTGTACTACCAGACTGCACACCCCTAGCATCAGAACACAGGAGTGTTGGAGAGCGGTCTCTCACCACGCTGGTGTCCTGAACGGGCTCCGGAGCGTCGGCACACACGGGGTCAGGGTCGTCTGCGGCGCTGTGTGTCTCTGCTGGACGTCCGGTGGTGATCTGAGCCTCCAGCTGAGCGATGCGCTGAACCTCCTTCTGCAGACGCACCTGACCCAGCTGAGCCTCCAGCAGCCAGTGCTCCTTCTCCTGCTCCAGACGAGACATCTTCTCCTGACTCTGAGCCACCTGACGAGCAGAGACACCGTCAGAGAGAGAGAGAGAGAGAGACACTCACTCACACACAGAGAAGAGAGACACACACACACACTCACACACAGAGAGAGAGAGAGAGACACACTCACACACACACACACACACACACAGAGAGAGAGAGAGAGACACACACAGAGAGAGAGAGAGACACTCACACACAGAGAGCGAGAGACACTCACTCACACAGAGAGAGAGAGAGAGACACACACACACAGAGAGAGAGACACTCACACACACACACAGAGAGAGAGACACTCACACACACACACAGAGAGAGAGACACTCACTCACACACACACACACACACAGACACACACACACACACAGAGTGAGAGACACTCACTCACACACACAGAGAGAGAGAGACACTCACTCACACACACAGAGAGAAAGAGACACTCACACACACACAGAGAGAGAAAGAGGTGGTTACGATGACAGTAGGCAACAAAATAATCAGCTCCTGATTTAACAACATTTTTACCAGAGAATGTATGTTTTTAATGACTCAAATCTTGATTAAATAATTGGATACTTAACTGTAAACAATAGAGGCAGAAGATTATTAAGGTAAGACCTCTAAAAAAGTACTTTTTTATTGATATCAGCTGAAAACTGCATATACTCAACATATCAAGCTGACTGCTAGCCAAGCTAACATTCCGTGGCAGTTAATATCAGTTGGGGACAAAATGGGCCTATCTAAAGCGAGGCATTTTTTTCAAAAAATGAAGAGGAGCTGGAGATAATATACCCAGCAGAAGTTAAATCTGTGAAAGACAAGAAAGGGACGAAAGAAATTATCCTGAAAGAGAACCCAGAGATGCTGTTATCTGACTACAGTGGACCAGATAACAACAGAGTCGGTGTAACCTGCTCTTCTTTACTGAACACCATCATCCTGGCACACTGTCCTCTGCTCGAACATGACATGTATGAGGAAAGGAGGCATCAGCAAAGGTAGACAACTCACCCTGGAAGGAGAC